>SJXO01005438.1:0-18974 GCA_006408615.1 Connochaetes taurinus | reverse complement strand
CCGCCCAGCCCTACGACTTTGAGCTGGGTCCAGACGTATCATCCTAATTCTCTACTAGCCCGTGAGGTCAGAGGCAGCACCTCCATTGTAACGCGACTACAGCAGGGCGGCGTCAACACCACCGCCCCAACTACCGACCCACCAGCCCCTCCCACCTCTTCCCCTCCCATTACCCCTCTCTGAGACAGTGCCAGCCAGCAAGTCCCAGAAGAGTCTGGAGAGTTCTGGGAGGAGCGGCATCCAGGGCGCTGATTGGTCCCAGAAAGCCAAGGGGCAGGACTTGAGGCGAAACCCCTGGAATATTCCCGACCTGGCAGCCCCACTGAGCTCGGTCATTGGCTGAGGAGGGAAAAGGCGGGGCTTGATGAAGAATTATAAACACAGAGCCGCCTGAAGAGAAACAGCAGCCTGGAGAAAGCTGATAAAACTTGCGGCTTAGTCCGTGAGAACAGCTTTCGGAGACCCGCTATCTCCAAGGACCACCCCGAGCGGCACCAGAGCGTTCATTTTCGGGTTCCGAAAAGCCCGAGCTTCTCGTCGCGGATCTTCTCTGCCGTTTTCAGGTTTGAAGCTCCTCTCGGAGCCGAAAAGGCAGGGCACGGGCATGGCGAAAAACATGGCTATCGGCATCGACCTGGGCACCACCTACTCCTGCGTGGGGGTGTTCCAGCACGGCAAGGTGGAGATCATCGCCAACGACCAGGGCAACCGCACCACCCCCAGCTACGTGGCCTTCACCGATACCGAGCGGCTCATCGGCGATGCGGCCAAGAACCAGGTGGCGCTGAACCCGCAGAACACCGTGTTCGACGCGAAGCGGCTGATCGGCCGCAAGTTCGGCGACCCGGTGGTGCAGTCGGACATGAAGCACTGGCCTTTCCGCGTGATCAACGACGGAGACAAGCCCAAGGTGCAGGTGAGCTACAAGGGGGAGACCAAGGCGTTCTACCCGGAGGAGATCTCGTCGATGGTGCTGACCAAGATGAAGGAGATCGCCGAGGCGTACCTGGGCCACCCGGTGACCAACGCGGTGATCACCGTGCCGGCCTACTTCAACGACTCGCAGCGGCAGGCCACCAAGGACGCGGGGGTGATCGCGGGGCTGAACGTGCTGAGGATCATCAACGAGCCCACGGCCGCCGCCATCGCCTACGGCCTGGACCGGACGGGCAAGGGGGAGCGCAACGTGCTCATCTTTGACCTGGGCGGGGGCACGTTCGACGTGTCCATCCTGACGATCGACGACGGCATCTTCGAGGTGAAGGCCACGGCCGGGGACACGCACCTGGGCGGGGAGGACTTCGACAACAGGCTGGTGAACCACTTCGTGGAGGAGTTCAAGAGGAAGCACAAGAAGGACATCAGCCAGAACAAGCGGGCCGTGAGGCGGCTGCGCACGGCGTGCGAGCGGGCCAAGAGGACCTTGTCGTCCAGCACCCAGGCCAGCCTGGAGATCGACTCCCTGTTCGAGGGCATCGACTTCTACACGTCCATCACCCGGGCGCGGTTCGAGGAGCTGTGCTCCGACCTGTTCCGGAGCACCCTGGAGCCCGTGGAGAAGGCTCTGCGCGACGCCAAGCTGGACAAGGCCCAGATCCACGACCTGGTCCTGGTGGGGGGCTCCACCCGCATCCCCAAGGTGCAGAAGCTGCTGCAGGACTTCTTCAACGGGCGCGACCTCAACAAGAGCATCAACCCGGACGAGGCGGTGGCATACGGGGCGGCGGTGCAGGCGGCCATCCTGATGGGAGACAAGTCGGAGAACGTGCAGGACCTGCTGCTGCTGGACGTGGCTCCCCTGTCGCTGGGACTGGAGACGGCGGGAGGCGTGATGACCGCCCTGATCAAGCGCAACTCCACCATCCCCACGAAGCAGACGCAGATCTTCACCACCTACTCGGACAACCAGCCGGGCGTGCTGATCCAGGTGTACGAGGGCGAGAGGGCCATGACGCGGGACAACAACCTGCTGGGGCGCTTCGAGCTGAGCGGCATCCCGCCGGCCCCGCGGGGGGTGCCCCAGATCGAGGTGACCTTCGACATCGACGCCAATGGCATCCTGAACGTCACGGCCACGGACAAGAGCACGGGCAAGGCCAACAAGATCACCATCACCAACGACAAGGGCCGGCTGAGCAAGGAGGAGATCGAGCGCATGGTGCAGGAGGCGGAGAAGTACAAGGCAGAGGACGAGGTCCAGCGCGAGAGGGTGTCTGCCAAGAACGCGCTGGAGTCGTATGCCTTCAACATGAAGAGTGCCGTGGAGGATGAGGGGCTGAAGGGCAAGATCAGCGAGGCGGACAAGAAGAAGGTGCTGGACAAATGCCAGGAGGTGATTTCCTGGCTGGACGCCAACACCTTGGCGGAGAAGGACGAGTTTGAGCACAAGAGGAAGGAGCTGGAGCAGGTGTGTAACCCCATCATCAGCAGACTGTACCAGGGGGCGGGCGGCCCCGGGGCTGGCGGCTTTGGGGCTCAGGCCCCTAAAGGGGGCTCTGGGTCTGGCCCCACCATTGAGGAGGTGGATTAAGAATCCTTCCCTGGATTGCTCATGTTTGTTATGGAGACTGTTGGGATCCAAGGCTTTGCATTGCCTTATATATCTGCCTTTCATCAGCCATCAGCTATGCAAGCTGTTTCAGATGTTGAACTATCTCTTTGGTGAAGTTAGGAACTCTTTTCCGGAGTCTTAAGTATAGAGCTAATGTATAGTGCCATCTTTTGTCAATTTTTCTTTTTGTAGTACTCATGCCAATCTCAAGCTATTTTTTCCCCTCGTTTCTCACTGTTTACTTCCAAGTAAATAAAAGTCACATAATTTGAGTGATGTTTGCTTCTGTGTTTTTATTTGAAGTTGGAAGGATCTGCAGAGGTTGTCTATTTTACAGTGTCCAGAAATGAACTGGAATTGGCCTCTTAGATAAGGTCAGGGATCCAGAAAAGAATATAGCATTATGACACATTTCTTTTAGGCAAATAGTATCCTTGGGAAACATAAAGCTGCTCATTTGGATGGCTGTGTTTGTGAATCCAGAAAATGTTAAGGGCTACTGGCATGGTAGCCTCAAGGTTTGGGGGGGGGGTCCATACTTTACCGGTGACCTCAAAAAGAGCCTGTGAGTGGGAGTATTCCTGGAGAAGCAGGCAAATGAGGCAGTTATGTTGGAAGGTCATGGCAGCTGCTGCTTGTAAGTATGGGTGATACCTTAGAGCCTTGTTACTTAATCTGGATTCAGTATGAAAGAGAAGGTGAGTCCTAAATTAGCATTGAGGAAATGTGAATTCTAGTACTGGCTTGTCTAATGATACATGATTGCGTTAGCCACTGTGATCCTCAAGTCTCAGTTTAAAATGGAGGGCTTTGGCCTGATGCTTCAGTTTAATTTCGTGGAAGAATGCTGAGATAAAAATGCTGCGTTTCCAGTACTGGTTAGCTACATTTAAGTATCCCAGTGAGTACTTTAGAGAGGTGTCACCGTTTCATGCCCCAGCAGGAGGATGGACCCCCAGTATTTCAGTGCTCTTACCTACCAGGTACTGTACCAGGGGCCTTTTAAATGTTTATTAATTCCCATTGCACCATACTGAGTATAGGCAGTGTTTGGCTTCCACAGCTGGACGTATGTGGAGACTTAAAAGTCACTGGCTTGACTAAAATTTATTTCAAGGTTAAAAAAATGGGTTCAGGGAAGATGTTGAACCTGGATTCCAACTGAGGTTTTATTGTTTTTTGCTCTGCTGTCCACAGGGCTTTGTGCATGTCTGGTTCTGGGTCTACCCTAGGTTTCACAATCGGTAATCTTTCTGCTTTGACTCTATAATCCTAAACAACTATGTCAGATAATACGGTTAATGCTAGAGGTTTAATACTGGTTAATTTAGATGAGTGATTGAAAAAACCTGCAGCACTGTACCAGGAAGCCTTAACCACAGGCTTCCTTCCCCTGGAGATGCTTCTTGCTGTAACTGCTGCTAGCATTCTGGGAAGAGTCCCCTCCACAGCCTGTTTGTGGGAAAAGGCCTGGCACAATCCTCACGACTTGGGGAGTGAGCCCCTTTAAAAGTCAATTGTATCTGGGGATTACAGAGATTCTGGAACCAGGTGGAAGTGGTGATTGCACATACTGGGCTAGGTACCACTAAATTGTACACTTTAAAATGGTTTATGTTATATGAATTCACCAAAAGTAGTAAAAAGAAAAAATTGTGTCAACATTCTGGAAAAGCACTGAGTGTGTGTATCTCAAGGCCCACCAAATCTTTCACTAAATACTTGCATTAGAAGAAACTCTAATATTAATGGGAATAACATGTAGAGGTAGACCTGTCCCTGTAAGTTTGGAAAAGGAAATCTAAGAGATGCTTAGACTTGCAGGCCAGCATATAAACACAGGTTTAATCCTCAGGGTAGGTGAACTGTAGCACGGTGGACTGTAGCCACAATGTGAGTCAACCTTCATGGGGATATTCGGTTGCAACAAGACCTCCTCTACCCCACAGAACTGCAGTACCATCTGTGACTGTCATTTGCAGAATTATGTTATTAAGAAGTTCGTCAGTGATGAAATCCCCCTCCACCGTTCCCTACGGGAGGGTGGGTGGAGATTGGGAAAGACCTAAACAAACACCTTTGATAAGAGAGATTAGGGAAATCTCCAGAAATTAACTTGAAGAAAATGAGTTCCTCTGGACTTCCCTGGTGGCTCACACGGTTAAGCGTCTGTCTACAATGCGGGAGACCCGGGTTCGATCCCTGGGTCAGAAAGATTCCCCTGGAGAAGGAGATGGCAATCCACTCCAGTACTATTGCCTGGAAAATCCCATGGACAGAGGAGCCTGGTAGGCTACAGTCCATGGGGTCGCAAAGAGTCGGACACGACTTCACTTTCACTATGGCTAAATCAGTTAAGATTATCAGGGTGTTAGGAAGTCAATATACGGTGTTACTGCACAGTCCCTCGCACAGACTACTTTGAAAATAATCACCTTCAACGTGAAGCTGAGGGACAAAGAGAATGCAAAGTCATTCCTGGAGAAGGTGTTTGCAGTAGCAGCAGGAACTCGGGGGGAGGAGGTGCATCAAGGAAAAATAATGGTCGATCAAAAAGCATTTTTAAAATCTAACACCTTTCCTATTTCCAATCTCACCTACTTCCCTATGCCAGCCCTCAAAAATTAGGTGGTTATGGTAATGTGACTGATTTTAAATCCAAGCTATTACGTTATGAACACATAGTTACTCCTGGTGTTTAACTGGATTCTGTCATTAAAAATGAAAAGGATACCAAAGCAATAACATAATTGTGAGAGACGTGCACAGAAGCATGGGCTTTCAGTTAAATGGTTTTCAGGTGAAAAAACACTGGCGATTTCTGAGAGGGCGAGCCTCAAGGTAGGAATAAGAAAGGGCAACTGTCATCATTCTTTATTCCAACTGATCACCTTAAATTCATCCCCGAGGGTCACCCGCAAAGTTTCCAGCGCAGTTCAGTGGGATATAGCAACCTAATCAGTCCTCTCCTAACTCCAGCTCACGTAGAGACGTTAAGGGGTCAGGTATCGCAGCGAATTCGGGATGCCGAGCCAACCTGCCCCACCCCACGGGCGCCAGCAGGGAGTCGGAGGAAAGGGCACGGCGGGGTAGGAGGGAGGGCACACAGGAAATACAGGGTAAGGGGGCGGAGGAGTCCGGAAGATCAGCATCACCCACAGAAGATCTTCCACCTTTTTACCCCTCTTAGACGTCCCCATGGGAACCAGGGACTAGATTCGGGAGATGGGGCGGCAGCAGAGAGAAGACAGCAAGCTCCCAGCTGTAGCCAATCCCTGCCCAGGGCTGCGGCGCACCCGCCGCGGGCGGTGGGGACCTTCTCGCTTCTGGCCACCCCAATCCATCCGACTTACTTGTGTCAGTTACAAACCTGTCCAGTGTTTTCACCCAAAAAATTAGCGAGTTTGAGGGAAACTAAAGGTCTCTCCTTTACTGACTCCTTTAATCCCATTTTGAAAAAGACAACCGAAGAACGCCGGCCCCGGCCAGGCAAGTCCGCGGCCAGCCCCGCCGTCAGGCCCCGCCCCGCTCTATCGGGGTCTTACTCGCTCTGGCTCCTTGCCCCCGTTTCGGGCTGTGTCAGGAACTTTCTGGAGCTCTCGGCTCAGAGGCGGGGACTGGCTCGTAGGAACACTCTTCAACAAACAAACTGCCCCACCCAAGTCTCCCTCCCCCGCCCGTCGCCCCCTGCCCCGCCGCCACCCTAGGACATGAAGCTTAGTCACGGCTCTACATTTAGTTTCCAGAATTCTTGCCAGCCTAGCCATAGTAACGGGACTCCCCCTCCCTCTGTTAACAACCGACTAGTCTGTGTTAACGGGAAGGGGAGACGGTCCTGGGAGAAGCTGGAAGGGCTGGGAAGGTGGAAGTGTGGGTGTTGCAGGGGAAGCGGCAGAGCTGGGGTGGGTAGATAGGCGTGAGTCAGAAGCGACAGCCTGGAGGTGAGTCTCCGCAAGTCACACACCCCGATGGTGCACGTAGAGCCCTGACATTCACTCTTTACTGCCTTCCATGGTCGTTTCTGTTCTTTTATAGAGCGTGGAACGATAGGGTTTATGGGCCAGCATTGAGAGGAGTCCAAAGTAAGAAGTATGCCGACATGTTGGTTCAATCACCGGTTCCGTTAATTACCTGTCTAGCCAAGCCATAAAACCTCTGAACCTTTGTGCTCATCTTCGTAAACAGAAAGGTTTGGCTGAAGGACTCTGCCTAAAAATCTTAAGATAGTTTTTATGGTAAACCGAAAGTATTACTATCATAGTCCTGGTAGTAATCTCCAACCTTGTAAGCACCTCAGTAAGAAATGATTGAGAGATGAGACTCGAGAGTGTTACTCCAATAAAAGAATGAAGGGCACAAACCTTTTGAGTATTACTGTCACAGGCACTGAACTAGTCTTTTAAATATTGCCTTTGTAATCCTTGATGGTATCATACTATGAAATAAATATTAATTCTAATTTATACAGACTTGTGTAATTTAGTTCATTTACAAGTACTTCATTGTTAAGAAAGAAAAACAGCTTCAACAAGGAGATAGAGTCCAGATACAAACCCAGGTCTTCCCTTTCCCAGTTTTCTTCCCCATGCTGCTGGAAATTAGCAGAGTTCCCAGGCCTTTGCCGGGCTTCCCTGGTGGATCAGACGGTGAAGAATCTACCCACAGTGCAAGAGACCTGGGTTCTATCCCTGAGTAGAGACGATCCCCTGGGGAAGGGAATGGTGACCCACTCCAGCGTTCTTGTGTGGAAAATCCCATGGACAGAGGAGCCTGGCCGGGTACAGTCCACGGGGTCACAAAGGAGTCGGACATGACTGGGTGACTAACACTGTCAGGCCTTTGCCCTCTGAAGGTTACAAATGCCTGGCTCGGGCTCGCCTGGTGGCTCATCGGTAAAGAATCCGCCTGCCAATGCAGGAGACAGAGGTTCTATTCCTGGTCCAGGAAGATTCCCGCATGTCCTCGTGCCAAGGAGCAGCTAAGCCTGTGTGCCACAACTATTGAGCACGTACAACCCATTCTCTGAAACAAGAGCAGCCACCACAGTGAGAAGCCTGCTCACCCCCAACTCAACTAGAGAGTAGCCTCTGCTCACCACAACTAGAGAAAAGCCTCTGTAGCAGCAGAGCTCTAGCACAGCCAAAAATAAAATGAAAAAATGCCTGGCTCTACGTGTCACACTGTTCTCTTTTGCTTCTGTCTGAAAAACCTAGCATTATACTGTCTTTTAAAAACAAATAGACTTGAGAAAAGCCATACTAGATGAAAAACTGTAGGAAAAAGGAGAGAGAACAAAAAAACGATCCTGCAACTTCAGAGTGAGGACGGCTTCCTCTGCCCCACCCACTTCCTGCCCTTGGCAGTTAGCATTCTTGGCACTCTCTCCCAACCCCAACCCTTAAAATTTACCCTGTCACCCAGTCAGGCTTGGGCAACCTTAACCTTGATTCTTCCAAACACTAAACCCAATTAAAAAAAAACTAATTTCAAAATGCATCAAATAAAGTTGTGAAAAATCTCTTGGGAGTCTTAAAATCTTGCTGCTGCCACTGTCGCTTCAGTTGTGTCCGACTCTGTGCGACCTCATAGACGGAAGCCCACCAGGCTCCCCCGTCCCTGGGATTCTCCAGGCAAGAACACTGGAGTGGGTTGCCATTTCCTTCTCCAATGCATGAAAGTGAAAAGTGAAAGTGAAGACGCTCAGTCCTGTCCGACTCTTAGCAACCCCATGGACTGTAGCCTACCAGGCTCCTCCGTCCATGGGATTTTCCAGGCAAGAGTAATGAAGTGGGTTGCCATTGCCTTCTAGAGTTACACTATTACAATCATTGATCATATATCGAACTATACATTTGATCAACTGCTTCAAGTCTAGTCATCATTTCTGTTGAAGGCTCAGTCATATACTTGGTAATACAAGAAATAATAATCTTGTGAAACAAGCAAAATACAAATGGTATAGTTAATAACATTAGTGGAATTAAAAGTAAATATTTTAGCCATGAGCCTCCACACCAGTTTTTTTTAAAGATTGTCAACACTAGGGAATGGGTCACTTAGAGCAGAAATCTGATTTTTCATGTGGTTCAATTGTGTTACATTAAAGGATTTATCAGGACAAAAATACAGCATTCAGTCTGAATTATAGCACAGCTATCTCCCTGAGATGCTGTAAGGTGTCAAGGGTCTTGCAGTTGTGTAGCACGGCCCTTCTCATCATAGAGATCTCAGAATTCAATAGGCTAACAGCCTGGTTACTATCATTTAAAGCTTATGAAAGTTGTCAAGGCTTAGATATGGTCAATTACATCCTCCAACCCCATTGAAGGCGCGCGCGCACACACACACACACACACACACACACACACGTTGCTAAATGGTCATATACCAAATCTCCTTAGGCACCAATTAAACCTGTACCTGAGTTCCTGCCTTGGGAAGCGTCCAGTGTGAAAGGAAGACAAAATTCAAGAGACTCTCCTTGTAAGAAATGGAAAAGAAATACGGATATTTAGGTTTCCAGGTCATCCACAGAGAGAGACAATGCAAAGCGTAGGTCAATACAGTGTGTAGCTGACTGCTTGATTCATGAAAAACAGCATTTTCCAGTGGCTCCCCCACTCCTCCACCCTAGCAAAGGCAAGATTTGAGGCCCTATCACCTGTCTCCCTATCCAACAGTGAAGACAATGATGCCCTTTGCTTCAAGCCAATAGAGGAAGAGAACTGCAAATTTTGGAGAGGCGATCAAATCCAGAATTCCTGCTGGTAGCAGCTGATGGGGGAGAAGGCAATGGCAACCCACTCCAGTGTTCTTGCCTGGAAAATCCCAGGGATGGGGGAGCCTGATGGGCTGCCGTCTCTGGGGTCACAGAGTCGGACACGACTGAAGCGACTTAGCAGCAGCAGCAGCAGCTGATGCTGAGGAAGAGAGGGGAGAGGCGATGAGGTTAAGGACTTCTCTGGAGGTGAACACTTCTCTGGAAGTGTTCACAAACTGGGTGGCTAAGAAGGAAGTTTGGGGAATCCCTTTTCAGATACTGCATAAAGAGATGGAAAATTCCTGAAGTTTAACCAGTTTGACTAGATTAAGGAGGTGATTCATTGGAGAGCCACACCTGAAGGTAAAAAAGTTGTCACCTACCTGCACAGTGAAAGATACAGATTTGTTACAGCAATATGCTTATATCTGATTAACCGGAACAAATTATAGAATAAACTGAATACCCTCGCATTGCAGAAAGAGGTCTTGTGATGGATGGCTGTGTGTGTGTAAACGTCAGTTAAACAAAAGTGTTCAACCCGAGATTTCTTCCCTTTATCAGAAATTGCCTCCCCAGGTACTTCTCTGGTGGTCCAGAAGGGCTAAGACTCTGTGGAGGAGAATGCAGGCCGCCTGGGTTCAATCTCTGGTCAAGAAAATAGATCCCACGTGCTACAACTAAGATTGACCATTCTGCAACTAAAGCTTAGCTATTAATTTTAAAACAACAACCACAAAACCCCACAGCTGCCTCCGCCCACTTGTGCTGTTATGTTTTCTATGCTCAAGACATGTGGATACAGTAATGAGTCTATTTCGTGAGTTGTGAATCCCCGCTACTATGGCTTTAATGTCCCTCACATTTTCACTTTTGGTGCCTAATAAGGGATCTTGCATTGCCCATAAAGAAAGAAGAAACAAAAGCCAAAATAAATTACCAAGTGTGGCTGTATTTAAAACAGGAAGGAGGGTAACAACATAAAGCTGAAATCTACGATAAAAACTTAAATGGAGGAATTAAGTACAGAGCAAACAACCTGAACTTTTAGAGATAGAACCTAGGTCCCGCCAACTTCTCTCACCTTCCAGCATCATTACAGTTTGCTTAAAACGGGCCACCCGCCAACCAACTATATAGCATGCTCTTCAAACAGGACTGAACGTTCCCCCACCCCCACCCTCGCAGGTTCACCACCACACCACATTTACTTAAACGTGGTGGACAGCCTAGGAGCCGCAAATGACAAGGCAAAAGACCGAATTCGGGACTCCGGTTAATCCAGGCACCACTGATCATCGGAGGCTGAACCAGGAATTTAAAAGGTACAGAGGAGGGGAGGGGGGCGTCCTCACCCGGGGCTGGGAAAGATGAGGAATCCGGAGAAGCGTAAAAGACAGCTAAATATCTACGGAAAATATTTTCTTTCTCAAGCCCAGTCCAGCCCGAGGCGAAAGGGAGCGACTCTGGGCGGGGACAGGGGCGCTGTGGCTCCAGCCCTGCCCTTCCCACGCTCCCCGACCGAGCAGGTCCCTTCTAAGGCGTTGGGAACCTTCTACAATCTAAAAACCATATACCTAATTGCTTTTCTTCTGAAAATTAAAATTTCCCGACCCATCTGAATAGGGCTAAAGAGGAGCCAAAACTAAACAGCCTCAACTCTCTCCTTTTTCTTCCCATTTTAGAAATAAAATGGGAAAAGCGCCGCGGATGACCAAGGCATTTCTCGGACAGCCCGGCCGCTCTGCGAGACAGCCCAAACGTGGCTGCTTCCATCAGCGTTAGCCTCTGATCACTCTCCTTGATCCACAGACAGCCAACCCTCTCCGAGAAACTCGGGAACTTTCTGTATTTTGGCTGTCCCGGCAGTCGTGTAGCCTTTAATTCTACTTTAAACCACCAAACTAATTTGAGCCCCAAGAGCCTCTCACCGCCCTACAATTAATTACAAGCCCAGGGCCGACCCTTCCAGTCGACTCCAAACTACTTGGCTGGCTGGTCGCCAGGAAACCGGAGACTGAGTGGGTGGACCTTCCCAGCCCCTCTCCCCCTCCCCTTAGGACTCCAGTTTCCTCCAGCGAATCCTAGAAGAGTCTGGAGAGTTCTGGGAGGAGCGGCATCCAGGGCGCTGATTGGTTCCAGAAAGCCAGGGGGCAGGACTTGAGGCGAAACCCCTGGAATATTCCCGACCTGGCAGCCCCACTGAGCTCGGTCATTGGCTGAGGAGGGAAAAGGCGGGGCTTGCTGAAGAATTATAAACACAGAGCCGCCTGAAGAGAAAACAGCAGCCTGGAGAAAGCTGATAAAACTTGCGGCTTAGTCCGTGAGAACAGCTTCCGCAGACCCGCTATCTCCAAGGACCACCCCGAGCGGCACCAGCGCGTTCAGTTTTTGGGTTCCGAAAAGCCCGAGCTTCTCGTCGCGGATCTTCTCTGCCGTTTTCAGGTTTGAAGCTCCTCTCGGAGCCGGTACAGCAGCCTGGAGAAAGCTGATAAAACTTGCGGCTTAGTCCGTGAGAACAGCTTCCGCAGACCCGCTATCTCCAAGGACCACCCCGAGCGGCACCAGCGCGTTCAGTTTTTGGGTTCCGAAAAGCCCGAGCTTCTCGTCGCGGATCTTCTCTGCCGTTTTCAGGTTTGAAGCTCCTCTCGGAGCCGGAAAAGCGGGCACCGGCATGGCGAAAAACACGGCTATCGGCATCGACCTGGGCACCACCTACTCCTGCGTGGGGGTGTTCCAGCACGGCAAGGTGGAGATCATCGCCAACNGGGTTCCGAAAAGCCCGAGCTTCTCGTCGCGGATCTTCTCTGCCGTTTTCAGGTTTGAAGCTCCTCTCGGAGCCGAAAAGGCAGGGCACGGGCATGGCGAAAAACATGGCTATCGGCATCGACCTGGGCACCACCTACTCCTGCGTGGGGGTGTTCCAGCACGGCAAGGTGGAGATCATCGCCAACGACCAGGGCAACCGCACCACCCCCAGCTACGTGGCCTTCACCGATACCGAGCGGCTCATCGGCGATGCGGCCAAGAACCAGGTGGCGCTGAACCCGCAGAACACCGTGTTCGACGCGAAGCGGCTGATCGGCCGCAAGTTCGGCGACCCGGTGGTGCAGTCGGACATGAAGCACTGGCCTTTCCGCGTGATCAACGACGGAGACAAGCCCAAGGTGCAGGTGAGCTACAAGGGGGAGACCAAGGCGTTCTACCCGGAGGAGATCTCGTCGATGGTGCTGACCAAGATGAAGGAGATCGCCGAGGCGTACCTGGGCCACCCGGTGACCAACGCGGTGATCACCGTGCCGGCCTACTTCAACGACTCGCAGCGGCAGGCCACCAAGGACGCGGGGGTGATCGCGGGGCTGAACGTGCTGAGGATCATCAACGAGCCCACGGCCGCCGCCATCGCCTACGGCCTGGACCGGACGGGCAAGGGGGAGCGCAACGTGCTCATCTTTGACCTGGGCGGGGGCACGTTCGACGTGTCCATCCTGACGATCGACGACGGCATCTTCGAGGTGAAGGCCACGGCCGGGGACACGCACCTGGGCGGGGAGGACTTCGACAACAGGCTGGTGAACCACTTCGTGGAGGAGTTCAAGAGGAAGCACAAGAAGGACATCAGCCAGAACAAGCGGGCCGTGAGGCGGCTGCGCACGGCGTGCGAGCGGGCCAAGAGGACCTTGTCGTCCAGCACCCAGGCCAGCCTGGAGATCGACTCCCTGTTCGAGGGCATCGACTTCTACACGTCCATCACCCGGGCGCGGTTCGAGGAGCTGTGCTCCGACCTGTTCCGGAGCACCCTGGAGCCCGTGGAGAAGGCTCTGCGCGACGCCAAGCTGGACAAGGCCCAGATCCACGACCTGGTCCTGGTGGGGGGCTCCACCCGCATCCCCAAGGTGCAGAAGCTGCTGCAGGACTTCTTCAACGGGCGCGACCTCAACAAGAGCATCAACCCGGACGAGGCGGTGGCATACGGGGCGGCGGTGCAGGCGGCCATCCTGATGGGAGACAAGTCGGAGAACGTGCAGGACCTGCTGCTGCTGGACGTGGCTCCCCTGTCGCTGGGACTGGAGACGGCGGGAGGCGTGATGACCGCCCTGATCAAGCGCAACTCCACCATCCCCACGAAGCAGACGCAGATCTTCACCACCTACTCGGACAACCAGCCGGGCGTGCTGATCCAGGTGTACGAGGGCGAGAGGGCCATGACGCGGGACAACAACCTGCTGGGGCGCTTCGAGCTGAGCGGCATCCCGCCGGCCCCGCGGGGGGTGCCCCAGATCGAGGTGACCTTCGACATCGACGCCAATGGCATCCTGAACGTCACGGCCACGGACAAGAGCACGGGCAAGGCCAACAAGATCACCATCACCAACGACAAGGGCCGGCTGAGCAAGGAGGAGATCGAGCGCATGGTGCAGGAGGCGGAGAAGTACAAGGCAGAGGACGAGGTCCAGCGCGAGAGGGTGTCTGCCAAGAACGCGCTGGAGTCGTATGCCTTCAACATGAAGAGTGCCGTGGAGGATGAGGGGCTGAAGGGCAAGATCAGCGAGGCGGACAAGAAGAAGGTGCTGGACAAATGCCAGGAGGTGATTTCCTGGCTGGACGCCAACACCTTGGCGGAGAAGGACGAGTTTGAGCACAAGAGGAAGGAGCTGGAGCAGGTGTGTAACCCCATCATCAGCAGACTGTACCAGGGGGCGGGCGGCCCCGGGGCTGGCGGCTTTGGGGCTCAGGCCCCTAAAGGGGGCTCTGGGTCTGGCCCCACCATTGAGGAGGTGGATTAGGGCCTGCCTTTTTGTCTGTAGTAGACCCATGGACTTTGGTCTTGCCCTATATTTTCGTCCTGTGCTGTGTCAGTTTGTTTGATGATTAGGTTGTAACCTTTTAACTAGCTTTTTGTTATTTCTGTATGTTATAATGAGTGTGTTCACCAGAATGTTTGCATTTCATGTAAGTTGGTACTTTAAGGATGGCTTTGTGGGGTTTTTTTGTTTGTTTCAAGTGAGTCAGCACTGCCACCCTGTGTCCTGTTTTTTGCTTTGTAAACACACCAAAAGTCATAGAATTAAAAATTTGTATACTTAAGGAATAAAAATAAAATGATAAATACGGATTGTTTATTTTTATTTGGGGAGGGATTAGTGCTTATCTGAATGTCTGAATTCCATAGACCATGAAAGGGCAGTACTTCTGGAGTCATATATAATGTTAGGAGCCATGGTTATAGCTATAGTTTGTTGTGACTTTATTGGAGGTGGTAAATTATGTCCATAACAGAAAACAAATTCCAGGTGTCCCTTTTGATGTTGGTGGGGTTTGTTTTAGGGAAAAGTAGGGATGGGTTTTGGGGCAGAGAAATTACTGTGGGTTTAAAGGCAGTGTTGAGAGAGGTTTATGGTTCCTTCCTCTCTTGTACTTATTTGCAGAGCTGTTCATATTTAACCTGTGAGTCTTCCAGTCTTGTTTAAGGTATAAGTAAATTTAGGGGTGGACAAAAGAGTAAAAATGAGGTGCAGTTTAATACTCCCTTTTATAAATCCCACCGGGGTGATCTAGTGTATATAAATCCCACCTGGGTGATCTAGTGTAATTTAACTTAGCCTCTTAGTTTCGGTTGTCTCCTTTTAAAATAAAGCATTTGTCTGAATTGCCTGACTTCCAAAGTTCTAGATCATCACAAGCCGAAATATGCTGTAGGCAAGCATTGGCTTCAGCTGTGGTCTTTGAAGCTGGAGTTTTCCAACTGAGGGTTTTAGGGAAGTGAGAAACTGAGTTTGGGGGCAAGGCAAAAAAGAGGGATGGACCAGGCACTGTACCTGGATCTTTGAATCACCCCAGTTAGCCTCAGTAATTCTCATCACACCATTCTCTACCCTAGGTATTCTGAAGCTTTCTTCAGAGGTTAGCATGTTGAGGTGGTCACTTAAGAGATCCAGGGCAAAACTAGGGAGAAACAAGTGATTTCGGGGCCAGGGTGTTTTTCCACTCTGCCTGAACACTGGAGTTGGTGGTGTATGGTTCCTGTTTGGCTTCAAGTGGTGGTTTTACTCCAGTTTTAGGTAAAAGAGTCTGCCGTCAATGCAGAAGATCTGGGTTTGATCCTTGGGTCTTGAAGATCCCCTGGAGAAGGGAATGACAACCCATTTTAGTATTCTTGCCTGGAGAATTCACTGGACTGAGAAGCCTGGCGGGCTACAGTCTATGGAGTCACAAAGTCAGACAGGACTGAGTGACTAACACTTTTTCACTGACAGTAGCCTTTTTGTACTTTTCACGGACAATCTGTAAACAGTAGCAACTTAATAGTACATTTAATTATGAAAAAAAGGGAATAAAAGCTGTGCAGAGTAGAGCTGGGGAAATGGGTGTTCCTCCCACACAAGCCCTTCCCTAGCGGCGGCTTCTTACTGGAGCAGTTAAAAGTCCTTTAACACTTTGTTGCGTTAGTCACATCCAGACTTTCCTGCAGCCCTGTGGACTGTAGCTCAACAGGCTCCTCTGTCCATTAGATTTTCCAGGCAAGAATACTGGAGTGGGTTGCCATTTCCTTCTCCAGGGGATCTTTTCCAACCCGGAGATCCAACCTGCATCTCCTGCATTGGTGGGTGGGTTCTTTACCACTGAGCCATCTATCTGCAAAGCAACACTTTGTTTAGCCTGATTCGAATCCCAGCCTCTTTTCTTTCAAAAACTGAGCCTGCGAATACCAACTCCAGAATCACGCAACTTAAAGTTTCATGTGTATTTTTCAATAAATCATTCCCCTCTGGGAAACCAAAACATTTTAGGAATGACAAAGTATGGGAAGCCTTGTTAAGGAAAAGATTGTAAAGGTTAAAGTATAGTTCTGCTTCCTGGGCCAATTCTCAAAGGCTGGTCTTAATAAGAAATGTGAACTATAATATGCTGTATGCTCTGACCATAACTTCATGATATGTGCAGTTTAACTGCTGCAGCAGCAGAAATTGGGGGCTTGCTTAAGTTTTTAAAAACTTAACCTGCCAGATAATAGAATAAATCTTTAAACCCCCATCTTATTTATTTTTGGCTGCTCAGAGGGGCATGCAGGATCTTAGTTCCCTGACCAGGGATTAAACGCTCACCCCATGCAGTGGAAGCATGGAGTCTTAACCACTGGACTGCCAGGGAAGTCCCTCAAATCTTTTAACTTCAGATCTTTGGAGTTAGGGTTTCCCAGTGTAGTGGTATATTGCGATTATTCGGGAAGCTAAAGAAATACTGATACGCACCCCCCACCTTGGCTGCCCCCACAAGAGTCAAAAGTCTTGGGAAGTAGGCCAAGGCATTGTATAGAATTAAAGCCACCATGATGTGTCAGCCAAAGTTGAGAAAAACCACTGTACCAGAGGCTATTCCTGATTATTTTTTAGAGGTATGGGGACCAGAGAGGGAGGAGAGGAAGGTGTCAGTGCTTCCAGGAGCAGCAGCTGGTGGCAAGGGATTTTCTGCTGTGAATCAAAGCTGGAAAGGCCTTAAAGTGTAGATTCACTGGCAGCAGTAGTAATGCTAAACTTTAGGGAAATTGCCACCAACAGCTTAATGGGCCAAAAAAGAATTCCTGAAGCTGGGTCAATTAATTTCATGAGTCCCCACTAGGGAAATGGTTCATTAGAAAGCGACGTCAGGGCATCATTTCCTGGCCCTCCAGCGGTTAGGACTTAGTGCTTTCACTGCCAGGGCATGGGTTCGATAACCTGGTGGAAGTAAAATCCCACAAGCGGTGAGGCTTGGCCAAAGTAATTAACACAGAACTTACACAAAAAAAGACATGAGCCTTGCCCATGGAGAATTGTGGATGATTGCGGTGGAACCTTCATTATGGCTGTTACCTGGGATAAAGTCTTCCAGGCCATGAAGGGCTTCCGCAGCAACCCTGTAGGAATTCGGCACCAATTGAGAGGCAGTGTCGACACAGTTAAAGAGCAAAACCCCTCAGACTGGAGGTAGCTTCCTGGTGTGTGGGTGGGAGTGGGGTGGCTGTTTTCCACCATCCCCGGGTCTGATGTGGCTGCAGGGCAAGGAAGATTTCTGGAACTCTATTACCAGTGAAACTCTGACAGGTCTGTGCCAGCTGCCCACAGTGGCCCATTGGCGATGGTGGGCTCAGCAATGATTGGGGGGCGGGGGGTGGGCATCCTGTTGGCCCTCATCCAGTGTGTTGGCTTCCTCCACACTACACTATCCAGCAGTTCCGCAGTGCACTTCTCTTATTGGAGAAGCCCAACCAGCTGCCCCCAAAGGAGGGTACCAAGGCCCCAGGCTACCCCAGCTATCAGCAATGTCACTAAGGAAGTATCTCCATGGGCGGTCCTCCTCGGTTCCCTCTGGAATGATCTACCCGGAAGCAAGAGCTGGCTTCCAGTTGGCCCATGGGACCCACCAGAGAGGGCCCTTAACTGGTTCCCTTATGCCAGGTTGGGGGTGGGGGACCCCAGCTGCCCCGACAGATTGGTCCCTTCTCTCTCAGCGCACCCCAGCCCTAGCTCGTATGTAACACACTCTCACCCCCGTCCCTTCGCATGGCGCTCTGATGAGTATTTAAAGCTCGTTTTGAAATGCCTGTGCGTGTACTCCTTGAGCCACCCATAGGTGGAGCCACTTCCTAGGACAAGGAGCAGAGCCCTCTCCGGGGACATAGGAGCTGAAGGATTTGGAGTCGCACAGAGAGGTCTCTAATAATGGTTTGTGGGATGAAAAAAAAAGACATGAAGAAAGGGAAATGGGGAGTAACTGTTCGCAAGTACAGAGTTTCAGTTGTGCAAGAGGGAAAAATTGTGGACGCAGCCACCCCCTACCCTACAACGGTGCACCCCTTGTAGAATAATGTTGGGGAAACACAGGATACCAGCCCCAGATAGCTGAGGAATTACTTTTACAAGCCCAGACTTTTGCATCTTCCCATACACAGAAAGAGAGTAAATTCATTGACTTGAGATGTCTGATTTTCTTTCAGTTCAATTCAGTCGCTCAGTCGTGTCCGGCTCTTTGCGACCCCATGAATCGCAGCACGCCAGGCCTCCCTGTCCATCACCATCTCCCGGAGTTCACTCAGACTCATGTCCATTGAGTCAGTGATGCCATTAAGTCATCTCATCCTCTGTCGTCCCCTCCTCCTCCTAACCCCAATCCCTCCCAGCATCAGAGTCTTTTCCATTGAGTCAACTCTTCGCATGATTTTCTTTAATTAATGGTTAATTTTTTAAAGTTCTGACTACACGGTCTTCGTTGCAAAAATCCTATATAGCCTTGAATCGCAGCACGCCAGGCCTCCCTGTCCATCACCATCTCCCGGAGTTCACTCAGACTCATGTCCATTGAGTCAGTGATGCCATTAAGCCATCTCATCCTCTGTCGTCCCCTCCTCCTCCTAACCCCAATCCCTCCCAGCATCAGAGTCTTTTCCATTGAGTCAACTCTTCGCATGATTTTCTTTAATTAATGGTTAATTTTTTAAAGTTCTGACTACACGGTCTTCGTTGCAAAAATCCTATATAGCCTGGCTTCTCCATTTCCTCTTCGGAGCTGAGAGGCTGCAACCTGGGCTAAAGTCTTCAGTTTTGTGTGTGTGTGTGTGTTAACTTTTAATTGGAAGATAATTGCTTTACAATGTTGTGTTGGTTTCTGCCGTACAACGTGAGC
>SJXO01005437.1:117295-129351 GCA_006408615.1 Connochaetes taurinus | reverse complement strand
GCTCAGCCTTTTTTATGGTCCAACTCTCACATCTATACATGACTACTAGAAAAACCATATGTTTGTGTTAGTTGCTCAGTCATGTCTGGCTCTCTCTGACACCATGGACTGTAGCCCGCCAGGCTCCTCTGTCCATGAAATTCTCCAGACAAGAATACGGGAGTGGGTTGCCATTTCCTCGTCAAGAAGATCTTCCCAACCCACGGATCGAACCCAGGTCTCCTACAATCCAGGCGAATGCTTTATCATCTGAGCTACTGGAAAAACCATAGCTTTGATCATATGGAGCTTTGTTGGCAAAGAGATGTCTCTGCTTTTTAATATACTGTCTAAGTTTGTCATAGCTTCAGTTCAGTTTAGTCGCTCAGTCGTGTCTGACTCTTTTCGACCCCATGGAATGCAGCACACAGCTTCCATGTCCATCACCAGCTCCTGGAGCTTACTCAAACTCATGTCCATCGAGTCAGTGATGTCATCCAACCGTCTTATCCTCCGTCAGCCCCTTCTGTTTTCTCCTAGGTTATTAAAACCTTAAATGAATAGACTTGCTCTCCAACAGGCAGGGCTTTCTGGTATACAGCAGAGAATGGCTTCATGGAATGTGAGATCTGAAGGAAAAACAGACCAAACTGAGAGTGCTAAAAAAACCCAAAACAAAACAATTAGGACATAAACTAAAAGTACCAACAGTTCTGAGGAAATAAAATGAAATTACGTTGTGCGTGGGATTTCTCATGAAAATGTCTAAAGAGAGCTCTTTATCAAGACTTCTACTTGAGTAGTCATTACGTTTGACTCAAAATCATTTAACCTAAACCCAGTTGGAAAAACAAAGCCCCTCGTAAAAGCGTTGAATTACATGAAAATGATGGTGTCTAATCAGCTTCGTATTTAAAAGAAAGGTCAATTACGAATCTAGTCTAGATTTCTTGACATTGTTCTAAGATAAGAATACTGAACAACACTTCACAACTATTAACTTTTGCATTAATAAAAGGATTTATACTATATTATTAATGTTTGTAGAGGCTTATCAGAAGGAAGCCTGTGTTTTGATGCCTCTTGGAAGGGGAATGAAGGAGCTCTTACGTGGGTTCTCAACTGCCTCAGATTCAATGCTGTACATGAGCTTTTCTTGCTTGGAAAGAGAAGGTACCCTGAAGTAAAGTGAAAGTCGCTCATTTGTGTCTGACTCTTTGTGACCCCAAGGACTATAGAGTCCATGGAATTCTCCAGGCCAGAATACTGGAGTGGGTAGCCTTTCCCTTCTCCAGGGGATCTTCCCAAACCAGGGGTTGAACCCACATCTCCTGCATTGCAGGCAGATACTTTACCAGATGAGACACAAGGGAAGCCCAAGAATACTGGAGTGGATGGCCTATCCCTTCTCTAGCAGATCTTCCCAACCCAGGAATCAAACCAGGCTCTCCTGCCTTGCAGGAGGGTCCTTTACCAACTGAGCTCTCAGAGAAGCCCCAAAAGTACATTCTGTTCACTTCAGTCGCTCAGTCGTGTTCGACTCTTTGCGACCCCATGGCCTGCAGCACGCCAGGCCTCCCTGTCCATCGCCAACTCCCAGAGCTTACTCAAACTCGTGTCCATTGAGTTGGTGATGCCATCCAACCATCTCACCTTCTGTTGTCCCCTTCTCCTCCTGCCTTTAATCTTTCCCAGCAACAGGGTCTTTTCCAATGAGTCAGTTCTTCTCATCAAGTGGCCAAAGGATTGGAGTTTCAGCTTCAACATCAGTCCTTCCAATGAATTTCTGATTTTCTTTAGGATGGACTGGTTGGATCTCCTTGCAGTCCAAGGGACTCTCAACAGTCTTCTCCAACACCACAGTTCAGAAGCATCAATTCTTTGGCGCTCAGCCTTCTTCACAGTCCAACTCTCACATCCATACATGACTACTGGAAAAACCATTGCCTTGACTAGATGGCCCTTTGTTGGCAAAGTAATGTCTCTGCTTTTTAATATGCTGCCTAGGTTGGTCACAACTTTCCTTCTAAGGAGTAAGTGTCTTTTAATTTCATGGCTGCAGTCACCATCTGCAGTGATTTTGAAGCCCCCCAAAATAAAGTCTGACACTGTTTCCACTGTTTCCCCATCTATTTACCATGAAGTGGTGCCATGATCTTAGTTTCCTGAATGGTGAGGATTAAGCCACGTTTTCACTTTCACTTTCATCAAGAGGCTTTTAGTTCTTTGCTTTCTGCCATAAGTGTGGTGTAATCTGCATATCTGAGGTTACTGATATTTCTCCTGCCAATCTGGATTCCAGCTTGTGCTTAATCCAGCCCAGTGTTTCTGATGATGTACTCTGCATATAAGTTAAATAAGTAGGGTGACAATATACAGCCTTGATGTACTCCTTTTCCTGATTTGGAACCAGTCTGTTGTTCCACGTCCAGTTCTAACTGTTGCTTCTTGACCTGCATACAGATTTCTCAGGNTGATGTACTCTGCATATAAGTTAAATAAGTAGGGTGACAATATACAGCCTTGATGTACTCCTTTTCCTGATTTGGAACCAGTCTGTTGTTCCACGTCCAGTTCTAACTGTTGCTTCTTGACCTGCATACAGATTTCTCAGGAGGCAGGTCAGGTGGCCTGATATTCCCATCTCTTTAAGGTACATTAGAGAGAAGAAATAAAAGCAAAGATCCGAAATGTAAAACCATCCATAAGCATCTCTGCAAGGGGATCTTCAAATGCAGTTGCTCAAAGAGACAGGTTCAAAGACTTCCCTGGTGGCCCAGTGGCCAAGACTCTGCACCCTCATGTAGAGGGCCCAGGTTCAGTCCCTGGTCAGGGAGCTAGATCCCACAGGCTGCAACTTAGACTTGACACAGTTGAAAAATTAAAGAAACAGATAAAATATTCAAAGAGACAGATTCTCATGAAGGAAGGCCAGCCCAGAATCAGGGAACTGGTAAAGACAAAAATGATTCACCAATCAGGACTTCAAACAGAATGGAGACAGCCTGACATTTGGTTACAAGCACACAGAAAGCTCTGGAAAGGGAGAGAGTTGCAGAAAAGAGGGTTCTTCACCGTCCTTGTGAGCATTTTGTGTATTTCAACAGCAGAGGTGACCTGTCACGCCTAATGCCAGACAGTTATCAGAACACAGAGATTACCTAAGAGCAGAATACAGTGTTTCTTTTGCAAGAGAGAAATATCAGCATCTAAACAGCAGTGACTCAGCCTGCTGGGTTATTCCAAGAGGGAGTGACTGAGAATTCATGAGCTAGCAGCACTGTTTACAATAGCTAGGATATGGAAGCAACCTAGATGTCCATCTGCAGCTGAATGGATAAAGAAGTCGTGGTACATATTTTATCCCGTGGAATATTACTCAGCCATTAAATGGAATGCATTTGAGTCCATTCTAGTGAGGCAGATGAACCTGGAGCCTGTTATACAGAGTGAAGTAAGGAAAACAAATGTCACATATTAACTGAAATATATACGGAATGTAAAACAATGAAATATATACGGAATCTAGAAAAATGGTTCCAAGGAACCTATTTGCAGGGAAGAAATAGAGATGCAGACGTACAAGAGCTGTGGATGCATTGGGAAGGGAGAGGGTGGCGAGAGTCCAGGGGGTAGCATGTGCAGGGTGGTGGGTCTCTGGGAGGCTGCTGTGTGGGCCCTGGGAGCTCAGCCCGGTGCTCTGGGACAAGCTAGAGGGGTGGGATTGGGTGGGGGGAAGGTTAAGAAGGGAGGGCCCATGTGTGTACTTGTGACTGATTGTTGGTTTGTTCAGATGCTGAGTCGTATCTGACTCTTTGCGACTCCATGGACTGTAGCACACCAGGCCTCCCTGTCCATCACCAACTCCCGGAGCTTGCTCAAACTCGTGTCCATCGAGTCGATAATGCCATCCAACCATCTCATCCTCTGTCATCCCCTTCTCCTCCTAACTTCAGTCTTTCCCAGCATCAGGGTTCTTTTCCAGTGAGTTGGCTTCTTTGCATCAGGTGGCCAAAGCACTGGAGCTTCAGCTTCAGCATCAGTCCTTCCAAACCCACACATGACCCAAATCTGTATATAACTACCGGAAAAGCCACATCTCCTACACTCACAAGAGGATTCTTTATCGCTGGGCCATCTGGGAGGTCCGATTCAGTGATACGTAAAGATATATGAAACATCTTCCTTGATGTACCTGTGCAGAGTCAGACTCTGAGTGTTAGGATGGAATAAGTCTGTTGTTAACACTTGGGTCTTCCTGTAAGTTTTTTGTTTAGCAGTTTGGGCTCATTTGTGCCACTGTCTGGGCACACCAGCTGACACTTATCTGTCACTAGAAGTAAATGCACAGTGGAACAGAGCTATGATAAGATCATTTCCCTAATGAGGCCCTGGAAACGAAATTGCTAAGAAAATTGGCTTGAGGTTACAAAAAAAAAAAAAAAAAAAGAGGATGAATAACAACTGCACAAGTTAAAAGCCTTCCATCTAATTTTTCCTATTAAATTTATATTCAAAAACTAGAAATATTAAAGACAACCATGGTAGTGTTCCATTATTAGTTAATTTTCAGGTGCAAAGAGATGGCACCCTCATAGAAGGCAGAAAATCTGCTCCTCACAGAAGCCTTTCTCTTCTGTCAAGAACTGGAGGATTTTTATTTGTAATTTATTTGGCTGTACCAGGTCAGTGTTGTACCATGTGAGTTATAGTTTCCTGACCCGGAATAGAACCCAGACCTCCTGCACTGGGCATGCAGACTCTTAGCCACTGGACCCCCAGGGGAGTCCCAGAAACTAGAGGATTT
Source organism: Connochaetes taurinus (assembly GCA_006408615.1). Taxonomy (NCBI): domain Eukaryota; kingdom Metazoa; phylum Chordata; class Mammalia; order Artiodactyla; family Bovidae; genus Connochaetes; species Connochaetes taurinus. The sequence goes on along the minus strand of SJXO01005437.1, from coordinate 124,565 downwards.
TTTGATGAAATCATTCCTTATTAAGATACAGAAAAATAACAACAGATACTAAATGACAAGAGGAAATACTGATCAGCTTTATTACCACAAATTATTTATCTAGAATAAAGTACTTATTTCCTAGAAAATATGTTACTACTATTAACTCAATAAAAAAGAGAAAAACTCATCAGTTTCACACTGCAAATTACAAGGGACTGAAGAAATACATACCCCAAGTTGCCTCACGTGTGATTCATTCAAAAGGCTCATTCTACGAAAATTTCAAGTTACATATTACTCCCGTGAGTCATGTCCGACTCTTTGCGACCCCGTGGACTGTAGCCCACCAGGCTCTTCTGTCCATGGGATTCTCCAGGCAAGAATACTGGAGTGGGTTGCCATTTCCTTCTCCAAAATGACATACAGGATAATTAAACTCAAACTTCCGTCAAGCATACATAGGCAACAAGAAAAAGAAAACATTAGCAACTTTGATGCACTGGTCAGGAAATACACATCATTTCCAAATGGAGTTTATTCCAACAAAGGGATGATATTTAATATGAGGTTACAGGCTTCCCAGGTGGTGCTAATAGTGAAGACAATGACTGCCAGTGCAGGAAACATAAGAGAGAATGGATTCAAGTCCCTGGGCCAGGAAAATCACCTGGAGGATGAAACCGCATCTCCTTCCAGTCTTCTTGGCTGGAGAATCCCATGAATAGAGGAGCCTGGTGGGCTACAGTCCATAGGGTCACAAAGACTTGGTCATGACTGAAGTGGCTTAGCATGTACATGGAAACACACACATATGTAAATACCATATGACCGGTGCAAGACTCCAAATCACGCAATCACAGCAAAGCATACAGGTGGAAAATTAATCAACCCCAAACCACGTCAAATAGGGAAAATGACTTTTTGTTCAAGAAACTCCCAACAAACATCATATAATGATATAGTACTTGGCTACAGGCAGGTTTGGACATGAATGAAGTTTCTACAAGAACAATGCCAGTGTCTCTTTCTCTGAATTCAGCTAAATCCCCAGAAATGCCCCCAAATTCCCATGGACTTGAGCCGAATATGGGCTAAAATGATGCACCCCTAAAAAGCCCATGAGAACATTAGTCCGATCTCCTCAGAGTGTTAGTGCCCTGTTAAGATGACCCAACCATTCCTCAGAAAAAAAAAAAAAATCACCTTCTTTGCTGGTCTTTTACAAGTTGAGAACAATCTCTGACCCAAGCCATGTTAGGGAAGCAACATGTGTCTTAAAAAAAAAAAAAACACCCAAGCGGTAAGTGTGAACTGAGTGTGATGTGCTTTTGACACTGCAGCAAAAATCTATTGCAACATATATATTTTCTGTATCTTGTTTTCAGGAGGGTGGGGGATATAGATCATTAAAGTAGGAGGGGAATTTTGATGGTATTGGTTGGCTACAGTGTACAGAATTATTCCCCAACTGTTGCATGGAGGCTGATAACCCTTCATGATATTAGTGTTTTACGTGCATACACTCACATAACCCAGCTTCCCTGGTGGCTCAGTAAGAATCCTCTGAGGCAGTGTGGGAGAGACAGTTTTGATCCCTGGGTCGGAAAGATCCCCTGGAGGAGGAAATGGCAACCCACTCGAGTAGTCCTGCCTGGGAAATCCCACTGACAGAGCAGTATGGTGGGTTACAGTCCATGGGGTCACAGGGAGTCAGACACGACCGAGCACCTGAGCAAGCTTGCAGGTCATGATAGTTCAAGCATAACTGATTTGAGTATCCCCAGATGACAAAAAATTTTCCAACCCAGTTTATCAGGAAAAACATTCCGCACAGTGAACATCAATTGCAATAGATATAAAAACAGATACTGTAGTAGTCTCTCATCTTACAGGAGCACTTAGAAGTAGAAATTATCTAATACCAGAACAAAACCATGGATGAGTGACACAGATTGTAAATGAAAAGGGAAGGGGAAAAAAAGCAGATGGCTGTCGGTTGTTAGCGTGAAAAACAACTTCCTGCGTTATAGGAAGAAAACCATGAAAAGCATTTTACCTAACAAGCTGACATCTCATAACCTCATAGCAGAACTGGGAACATTTTAGAATATTCCTGAAAAGCCACTTAAGCACCGGCATTGTGTATAGTGTCCATAACGTTTGACCAACTAGTTTCAGTGTTAGGAATATTTCCTAAAGAAACGGTCAGAAACGCAGTTTAGAGATTTGTATGCACCTGGTGGATCAGCGGTAAAAAAACAACAAAAAAAAACCCACTTGTCCATGCAGGAGATGGTGTTTTGATCCCTGGGTTGGGAAGATCCCATGGGGAAGGAAATGACATCCCACTCCAGTATTCTTGCCTGGAGAATCCCACAGACAGAGATTTGTAGGCTAGAGTCCCTGGGATTGCAAAGAGTCACACACGACTGACTGAGCGATTCAACAACATAGTCATCATCATATTGTCTATTATACCAAAAAAATACAAGAAAGTGAAAGTCTCTCAGTCGTGTCCGACTCTTTGTGACCCATGGACAACACAGTCCATGGAATTCTCCAGGCCAGAAGACTGGAGTTGGGTAGCCTTTCCCCTTTCCAGGGTAAATGTAAATTGTCTAAAGAATATGATTATGCTTTGATATACATAGTGTAGCCACAAAAGGAAGCAATGCTTGTGATTTAACATGATGTAAAAATGCAGGATAAAGACTATCAACAGTTGGTCCACATTATGTTAAATATATATTTGCAGATTTTAGGTTAGAGTATCGATATGAGTTTGAACATCTCACCTTATGAACCCACTCAGATTTGTCCTACAGCTGATTTGTCAATCAGCTGAAGATCGAAATGGAACAACTTGCCTCACTCAAAGGGGTAATCTCTAGACCAGAAAGTATTGAAAGATGCAAGGGTAATTTTTTGAAAAGTTCTCATTCATTAACCCATACACACACACACATCAACAGAGACACACACTATTCAAGAGGACGTGTATCTATAGAATAGAAATGAAAGTCATGGAGAAACAAATTGAAATTAGAGATTAGAGATTAAAGAATGAAGATAAAAAAAAAAACCCACAAAACACAAATAAATAGTGGAGACAACCGCAGATGATTTTTTATAAAGAAAACCGAATTGTTGAAATAAAAAGCAATTATGAGGAGGTAACACTAAGCCCAGAAAGTGGGAAAATTGAGCAGAGCAAGAAACAGAAAGATGAGTAAAAAATAGAGATGAGAGAGTGAGCATTCCTACGTAAGGAGATCCTGTAAACCAGAAGCCAAAGAACAAGGAGAAAAAAACTTTTGATCAAAGAAGGAACCTTGGGCTCCCCATCAAAGAGATCCACTCCGGGCCAAATAAAATCCTGCAAACCCGTCCCACGGCAGGAAGAGTGTGAACTGTGCTGGGCACCCCAGAACTCTGACTGAAGGGGAGACAGCCTCCTAGCATCTGTGGGGGGGAGTGGCCAGCTCAGGACCTCAGGGTTCCCGAGGACAGGTGTTTTCACAAGATAGGCGCCAACACAAACTTGGCAAGGGAAAAACCATGCTCTCCAGCTATAATGTACTTAGAGATGTAATGCCAACAGCCAAGAAATTAAGTTAGAAAGGGAACTGGGGAAGGAAATTGGGGTGGACAAGGGCTGAAGGCAAATGTGTGAATCGGAATAAAATACGCTTATAGGTGCTGAGTGGGTCAGTCCTGTGTGACTCTTTGGGACCCCATGGACTGTAGCCTGCCAGGCTCCTCTGTCTATGGGGATTCTCCAGGCAACAATGCTAGAGTGGGTTACCATTACCTACTCTGAGCCACCACGGAAACCCAAGTGTGCTTAGAGATCAAGGCAAATGTTAGGAAAACTAGGCAAAGGGATGACAGTCATGTTAGCAAGAACATAACACAGCTTCGGTTAAGAAACTAACACACCCAGCAACGAGCCCTGCAGAGTTTAAGGGCTGTGTAGGTGTGTGCCCGTGTTTGTGGAGGTTTGAAATGTAAAGGCAACATCTCCAGTCGCTGAGGGAAGGAAGAGAAGAAAAACATGAATCATCACTTTATAGCACCCAGCAAAATGATCCAGGCAGGGCACAGGTCTTATGTAGGAAGTTCATCACAAACTGATGGTGAAGCTGAAGCTCCAGTACTTAGGCCACCTGATACAAAGAGCCGACTCCCTGGAAAAGACTCTGATGCTGGGAAAGATTGAAGGCGGGAGGAGAAGGGGACGACAGAGGATGAGATGGTTGGATGGCATCACCGACTTAATGGACATGAGTTTGAGTAAGCTCCTGGAGTTGGTGATGGACAGAGAGGCCTGGCGTGCTGCAGTCCATGGGGTCCAGAGTCGGACACGACTGAGTGACTCTGAACAACCACAACAAAAGAATTATAAGAGAATGTAAATCAAAGTTTAGTTTGACCTCTGTTAGAGAATGCTTTTACACTAATGATAAAGTTAGTATGTGCTTGAGAGAATTTTGAGTATAAAACTGATCATAAAAAGCAAAGAAACGAGATTATCAATCACAACCTTTATGGGAGAGGAAGGAGAAGGCAATGGCACCCCACTCCAGTCCTCTTGCCTGGAAAATCCCATGGACGGAGGAGCCTGGTGGGCTGCAGTCCATGGGGTCGCTGAGAGTCGGACACGACTGAGCATCTTCACTTCACTTTCACATGGGAGAGGAAAGGTTAAAATTCTTAATGTATCAATTGCTCCAGTAAGTCGATAAATAGCAGCAAGAAAAATGCTCAAATACAAAAATGATTAAATATTTGAAGTTTGTTTACTAAGGAAACAAAGTAAGTTGAAGAACATACAAAATATTTAACCTCCTTAGGGCTTCCCTGGTAGCTTAGCTGGTTAAAAAATCCACCTGCAGTGCAGGAGACCTGGGTTTGACCCCTGGGTTGGGAAGATCCCCTGGAGAAGGGAAAGGCTACTCACTCCAGTATTCTGGCCTGGAGAATCCCGTGGACTGTATAGTCCATGTGGTTGCAAAGAGTCAGACATGACTGAGCAACTTTCACTTTCAAAAGTCAAAGGTAGATAAAGTAGAGCTATAATTCTGCATGATATTTGCCTAGAAAACTGGTAAAAATGTAAAGTATATAACGACCAGTGTTGGTGAGGGGGACTCTCTCACAGGGCTGCTTTTTTTTTTTTAATATAATATCGAACACTTCTATCTCATGAACTTTGTGATAATTTGTGACAACATAACTTACATATCAGACTCACTGGGTTTTCTTGTCTCTTTGTTTGATTTTTCTCTTTAATGATTTTTGTTTTCATACAATTTTTGTAGGTTGCACTGGATTTACGGTGATTGTAAAAGGCTGGCTCAGGACATGGCAGCAGCCTAGATGTCCATCAGCAGATGAATGGATAAGAAAGCTGTGGTACATATACACACTGGAATATTACTCAGCCATTAAAAAGAATACATTTGAATCAGATCTAATGAGGTGGATGAAACTGAAGCCTATTATACAGAGTGAAGTAAGTCAGAAAGAAAAACACCAATACAGTATATTAGCGCATATATATGGAATTTAGAAAGATGGTAATGACCCTGTATGCAAGACAGCAAAAGAGACACAGATGTAAAGAACGGTCTTTTGGACTCTGTGGGAGAAGGTGAGGGTGGGATGATCTGAGAGAATAGCATTGAAACATGTATATTATCATATGTGAAACAGATCGCCAGTCCAGGTTCCATGCAGGAGACAGGGTGCTCAGGGCTGGTGCACTGGGATGACCCAGAGGGATGGGATGGGGAGGGAGGTGGGTGGGAAGAGGGTTCAGGATGGGGAACACGTGTGCGCCGTAGCTGATTTATGTTGATGTACTGCAAAAACCACCATAATATTGTAAAGCAATTAGCCTCCAATTAAAAAAAAAAAAAAGGCTGGCTGATTCCCTGTGTTGTACAGTACATCCTTGTAGCCTGTCTTAACACACAGTAGTTGATACCTCCCAGGCCCCTCTATTTCCCCAACCTCAGTGTCTCCACTGGTAACCACGCTTTTATTGTCTGCATGTGTTAGTCTGGATGACCGGGGCTGCTGGAGGGTCATTTCCAACATGCACTGAAGCCTTCTTTCCTCCTCAGCTGCCAGATGCAATTAAATAGAACCCGCCTGACAGAGCCTGCCCAGCATGGACAGTGTCCGCCTTTTCTCCCCGGGCTTAGCTTACTATCTGTTGACGCAGGTAATCAGGAGGGAATTTCTCTTCCCCGTGAAGCTTTAATGCAGAGCAAATTGGTTTAAATTGCAGCCCGTGATTGGGTTTAGATAGGGATGATTAAATCTGAACGCAGTTTGGGGTCTGAGCTCTGTGGTTTCTGTCCTGAAGCAGGAAATGTCATATTTGCTCAGACGCTTCTCTTAGCCGGTTCCTAAAGGGGCAGGGAGCTGCATTCTTTCACGGCCTTGCTCCGTTTTGAGAAATTCTCTTTCGGTTCAGCAGACATTGGTGGGTGTCTACCTACTCTACGTTTTCTCCACATTTGATGTGGCCAGTCTTTCCAAATTTCAGTGAGTTAGTCATTGTTATATGTAGTGGTTTCGCTTTTCATTTCTCTGAGACTGAGTACCTTTAAATATGTATATAATATATGTAATACATTGTATGTGTTCGAAACATACAAGGTGAAAGTCACAGTGAGCAACATAGATATATATATAATATGAACATTTGTATCTGAACAGACGTTTATATAATATATATACATATAAATCAGCATATGACATTTAGTGGTATCTTAACAGACATCTATGTAATATATATAAGTCAACATATGACATTTAGTGGGTAGCCTTTCCCCTCTTCTGGGGATCTTCCCAACCCAGGGACTGAACCCAGGTCTCCCATGTTGCAGGTGGATTCTTTACCAGCTGAGCCACCTGGGAAGCCACATGACTGTAAATCAACATATTTGTAATATATAAACATTTATATTTAAAATTTTACATATGTGTGCATGTCTATGTGTGTGGTGGTCATTTAAGTATTCTTTTCGTTTGTGGTATATATAGTATGTATTCAAGACATAAAACATGAAAAATCACAATGAGCAACATAGATATATAGAAGATGAACATTTGTATTTTAACAGGCATTTATATAATATGTATAAATATAAATAAACATATTTGTCATATAAAAACATTTATGTTTAAAATTTTATATCTCTTTCTATGTGTGTATATGTGTATTCGGCCATTTCAATATTATTTTTTTCTTTTTGTAGTATATATTGTATGTATT
>SJXO01005437.1:66830-111903 GCA_006408615.1 Connochaetes taurinus | reverse complement strand
ATGGAATAACAGTAGATTAATCTATCACCCCAGTTCTCAGACTAGGCGCTCAGAGAAAATGCTGATGTGGTTCCTGTATTGCTGGCATTAGATAGTGTTCCTCATTCTCCCTACACCTGTGAGCAGATGAAAGGTTCGTGACAAAATGGTGCGTGATCAAATGCAAAGAAAGGATGAAAAAAACCCTGGACGTTTCATAAGAATGCAGCGCCGAAACTGTAGAGATCGGGGGAGAACACATATTTCTGCTTTGCGTGCTCCATCATTTCCGACTCTTTGTGACCCCATGGACTCTAGCCCACCCGGCTCCTCTGTCCATGGGGTTCTCCAGGCATGATGACTGGAGTGGGTTGCCCTTTCGTTCTGCAGGGGACCTTCCCGACCCACGGATCGAACGTGCATCTCCTGCGTTGGCAGGTAGATAATTTTACCACTGAGCTGTTTGGAAACAACCACACTTCTGCTTTATTGCACTTTCTTTTAGTTGCTTGTTTTCTAGACCACTGTTCTAAGACTATCATAGACATTTTGCCATTCAAACAAATGCACAGGAAGAATGGTCTCTGGGTCTTAGTTGCAGCGATCCCTTGAAATATTCTGCGGAGCCGTATTTGCCTGCATTACTATTTTTTATTGATTTGTGTGGCTGTGTCTTTCAAGACTGCTGGCTCCCAACTGGGTTAGAAGTTCAGCGACTGTTTCAGACATCTTCCTTATCTAAGATGGTGCAGAAAAACCAGAACGAACTTCCTGGCCAACCCAGGAAGACATATGTGGAATGGCGAACCACTATGATTAGTAGCTATTTCATATCAGAAAAGTCTAATAAAGGTTTTTTCCTTTTTTTAAATTTCTCAATGTTAAAAATAATACTAAAGGTTTTTTCTCTTTTTTTTAATTTCTCAATCTTAAAAATAATACTAACAACAAAAAATCTGAATTTAATATGTTTAAAAAGGTTTTTTCTTTTTTTAATTTCTCAATGTTAAAAATAATAGTAATGACAAGAATTCTGAATTTAATATGTTCTTTGTTAACAAGTGAAAACCTGCCACTACGGCAGTGCTGTTTATGATCGTTTAAAAGTTTTGGTAGATACTATGCGTTCCCGATTAATTATATTTGATTCATTCTTTATGTTTCTTCAGTATTTTTCTTACACTATGTTAAACGGAGCTGGCTGTTGGGATTAATTACTATTCTTTGTCATTTCCTGAAGGATGAGCTCCGTTTAACGTTTCAGAGTCTGCCTAATCAAACAATATTTAAAGGGAAATGCGATTAAACATTTCTGGGCTTGGAGAGGGAGCATGGCAGGAACGTGCAGATGGAATTCCTACTCTCATCACTCTGCAGTGATTCGATTTTGTTGACTTCTGGTTGATTACAAGTTAGGCTTTTGTCTCCAAACGTGCATACAGGAAATTTTCAAAGTGCTCAAGTAGCTTTGGCAAAAGCATGTTTGGTGGTTCCCCACCCTTTTCATTCAGATGAAGCATAATTAATTCCATGTGTTTGAAAGCCCTCAATTAAAATAGTTTTCGAGGACGAGGAACAAGAACCATTGCCTTTATTAAGGAACAATGTGAGATTAAAGGTAAGCTCTGTACAAGTTAGGCTTTTGTCTCCAAACGTGCATACAGGAAATTTTCAAAGTGCTCAAGTAGCTTTGGCAAAAGCATGTTTGGTGGTTCCCCACCCTTTTCATTCAGATGAAGCATAATTAATTCCATGTGTTTGAAAGCCCTCAATTAAAATAGTTTTCGAGGACGAGGAACAAGAACCATTGCCTTTATTAAGGAACAATGTGAGATTAAAGGTAAGCTCTGCGCTCTGAGAAGAGTGAGACATAGGCTTCATCTCATTCATCTTCTCCCCAGTACTTGCCATTCAGGCCAACAGATGGTTGGATTATAAATGTTACTGTTGTTTTGTTTAGTTACTAGGTTGTCGTCTGACTCTCTGCAATCTCATGGGCTGTAGCCTTCCAAGGCTCTTTTGTCCATGGGGACTGTGCAGGCAAGAATACTGAAGTGGGTGCCCATTCCCTTCTCCAGGGATCTTCCCCACCCAGGAATTGAACCCACATCTCCTACCTGGTCCAGCAGGTTCTTTACAACTGAGTCAGCAGGGAGGCCCTGAAATATAAATAAACTTAGCCGATACAACGGGGATTCCATTCATCCTAAACCTCCGGACCCTCACATCTGGGTGTCTACCCAATGCTGACAGGGATATTCTTTACACCAAAGAATAAATGCCTTGTAATACTGTTGAGATTACTTTGCCAACAAAAGTCTGTCTAGTCAAGGCTATGGTTTTTCCAGTGGTCATGTATGGGTGTGAGAGTTGGACTATAAAGAAAGCTGAGTGCTAAAGAATGGATGCTTTGGAACTGTGGTGTTGGAGAAGACTCTAGAGAGTCCCTTGGACTGCAAGGAGATCCAACCAGTCTGTCCTAAAGGAAATCAGTTCTGAATATTCATTGGAAGGACTGATGCTGAAGCTGAAACTCCAATACTTTGGCCACCCAATGAGAAGAGTTGACTCATTTGAATAGACCCTGATGCTGGGAAAGATCGAGGGCAGGAAGAGAAGGGGACGACAGAGGATGAGATGGTTGGATGGCACCACCAACTCGATGGACATGAGTTTGAGGAAGCTCCGGGAGTTGTTGATGGACAGGGAGGCCTGGTGTGCTACAGTTCATGGGGTCGCAAAGAGTCGGAAACGACTGAGAGACTGAACTGAACTGAATAGTGTTGAATTTCAAAATTTTCACGACTCTCAAAACTAGTCAATGAGAAGAGTTGACTCATTTGAATAGACCCTGATGCTGGGAAAGATCGAGGGCAGGAAGAGAAGGGGACAACAGAGGATGAGATGGTTGGATAGCACCACCAACTCAATGGACATGAGTTTGAGGAAGCTCCGGGAGTTGTTGATGGACAGGGAGGCCTGGTGTGCTGCAGTTCATGGGGTCACAAAGAGTCGGAAACGACTGAGAGACTGAACTGAACTGAATAGTGTTGAATTTCAAAATTTTCACGACTCTCAAAACTAGTTCTTTCCATTAAATGCAGAAATGGCTCCCTGTCTATGAATGTCTGCACCATGATAATACATCACAAAACTCATAAGTCATGGGATAGGCACGTGCCAGAAGGAATGGGATAAAATTCAGTGTGGTTTCCAGGTAACATGGGTAATGAGAAGAGTGATGATTTTATTATGACAAAATAGTATTTTCAGCTGTGAACTAGCACTTGAATTCATACGGAGACAGTAAAGAAATTCCTGTTACGGTGGATGCAAGGTAAAGATGTCCGATTTGTTATGATTTAACATTGTTGTGAAATGACTGCAAAATTCTGTCAGCCAAAATCTTCCTGCTTTTGAAGCAGCTTTTACAGTTCAATGAGAGACCAAGATCCCAGCAGAAAGAGCGGACCAAGTATGTGAACAGATGCTTCATGGAAGGACAAATACTATTTGCTTATCAACACGGGAAAAATTGCCCAACTGTATTCATAATATTAACAGGAAAATGAAAAGAATTAGATTTATGTATATGGATAGATTTTGTAGTTTTGAGAAAGCTCAAAATATTTGAAAATATACAGATATCTATATATAGTATTGGCAGAGGTTTGAGGAAACAGAAGCTATTGGTAGGAACAGAAAATTGTGTGATATCTTTGGAAAGAAACATGATCTAGCAACTCCAAATGTAGATGTTTACATAACCCATATATTCAGATATGTGCACTGCTCAACAGACAAAAAGGCTCCTGTTGACAGAATGTATAAATCAAAGGACTTGAAACCACCTAGGTAGATATAATTGAGATTTAGTGAATTTAGTCTTCCCTGGAGGCAATGGCACCCCACTCCAGTACTCTTGCCTGGAAAATCCCATGGAAAGAGGAGCCTGGTAGGCTGCAGTCCATGGGGTCTCTAAGAGTCGGACATGACTGAGCGACTTCACTTTCACTTCTCACTTTTATGCATTGGAGAAGGAAATGGCACCCCACTCCAGAGTTCTTGCCTGGAAAATCCCAGGGACGGGGGAGCCTGGTGGGCTGCTGTCTATGGGGTCGCACAGAGTCGGACACGACTGAAGCGACTTAGCAGCAGCAGCAGCAGATGGTTTCGTTGTGAAAAGAATCCATCTGCAATGCAGGAGACATGGTCAATCCCTGGGTCAGGAAGATCCCCTGGAGAAGGAAATGGCAACCCACTCCAGTATTTTTGCCTAGGAAATCACACAGACAGAGGAGCCTGGCTGGCCACAGTCTATGGGGTCGCAAAGAGTCGGACACAACTTAGGGATTAAATCACCAATGCCAACACTAACTAAAGTATGCTATCGCCACAAAAAGAGATGACTTTGATCCAGTGTACATGTATATATGATGAGTGGAGAGTTTCCCCAGACACAGGGTTAAAAGTGAAAATGGAGTACAGAAGCCTGTGTATCATATCCTCCACTAATGGAGAAATAATGCTGATATATGCACCTGTGTGTGTGTGGAATTCCCTGGTGGCTCAGGTGGTAAAGAATCTGCCTGCAATGCGGGAGACCTGGGTTTGATCCCTGGGTTGGGAAGATCCCCTGGAGGAGGGAAAGGCTCCCTACTGCAGTATTCTGGCCTGGAGAATCCCATGGCCTGTATAGTCCACGGGGTCACAAAGAATTGGACACGACTGAGCGGCTTTCACTTTCACTTCCTTCACGTGCACGTGTGTGCCTACTTGCTCCATTGTGTCCAACTCTTTGTGACCCCAGGAACTGTAGCCCTGCCAGGCTCCTCTGTCCATGGGGGTTTTCCAGGCCAGAATACTGGAGAGGGTTGCCATGCCCTCCTCCAGGGGATCTTCCCAACCCAGGGATGGAACCCAGGTCTCTCGCGTTGCAGGCAGATTCTTTACCAGCTGAGCCCCCAGGGAAGCTCAAGAATACTGGAGTGGGTAGCCTATCCCTTGGGAGAATCTTCCCGAGCCAGGAACTGAACAGGCGTCTTCTGCATTGCAGGCAGATTCTTTCCCAGCTGAGGTACCAGGTAAGCCCATATATGCATACATAAGTATACAAACACACACACACTTTTACACAGATTGTTGGTCTGAGTGATGACCATGTTTTATTCATTGCCTACTCCTTTTTTCCTCCGAGGCTTTTTCTGCCAGGGATGTGCATAACTTTTAAATTAAAAATCCAGTTAAAATTAAAAATCCAGTTAAAATTAAAAACAAGTGAAAGCAGAAAGATGAAATAAGAGTCAGCCAAATCACCTTCCTTCGTTTATCGTTCCTTTTCTCACGGTGTTACCGGATACCTCTCTCTCTTTTTCCGAGCTGAACGAAAGCTGACAGCCCCCGGGATATTTTCCCAAATAAATACTGAGTGGGCACTGGGCTATAAGCTACAATTACTCTCACTTTCATCGAGAGTGCTTCCATAATTTATTATTTCTTTGACATCGCAGGAGATATGTCAGGAATGTGTAGTGCCTCATCCTTGCTGTCACGCGCTTAAATCGGGATTAAAAATGTAAAAGGAGTGTCTTCTGAAAGAATGCCAATGCCAGCATCGCTTCCTAATGCCACCCTATAGCTGTTTATGTTTCCTTTGCTGGTATATTTTTGCTCTAGCGTCACTGAACCATCACATCACTGTTCCACTGAGAAGAAGGCTCTATTTGTCTGTTTTATCTTCTGTCTATCCATCCATCCATTCTATCTGTCTGTCTATCCATCCATTCTATATCCAGTCGGTCTGTCTATCCATCCAGCCTACCAATCTATACATTCATCCATCCAACCATCCTGTCTGTCCGTTCTATCTGTCCACCCATTCTATTTGTCTGTCTATCCATCCATTCTATCTATCCATCCATTCTATACCCAGTCTATCTGTCTATCTATCCAGTCTGTGTGTCCATGCATCCACCCATTCAGCCATCCCATCTATCAATTTTATCTGTCCATCCATTCTGTCTGTCTATCCATACAGTCTATCTATCCATCTATTCTGTCTATCCATCCATTCTATCTGTCTGTCTATCCATCCATTCTATATCCAGTCTGTCTGTCTATCCATCCATTCTATCTATCCATCCATTCTATATCGTCTATCTGTCTATCCACCCATTCTATCTATCCATCCATTCTATATCCAGTCTATCTGTCTATCCATCCAGTATGTGTATCCATGCATCCACCCATCCAGCCATCCCATCTGTCAATTTTATCTGTCCATCCATTCTGTCTGTCTGTCTATCCATCCAGTCTATCTATCCATCCATTCTGTCTGTCTATCCATACATTCTATATCCAGTCTGTGTGTCTATCCATCCATTCTAGATCCAGTCTGTGTGTCTATCCATCCATTCTAGATCCAGTCTGTGTGTCTATCCATCCATTCTAGATCCAGTCTGTCTGTCTATCCATCCAGCCTACCTATCTATACATCCATCCATCCAACCATCCTGTCTGTCCATTCTATCTGTCCATCCATTCTATTTGTCTGTCTATCCATCCATTCTCTCTATGCATCCATTCTAGATCCAGTCTGTCTGTCTATCCATCCAGCCTACCTATCTATACATCCACCCATCCAACCATCCCATCTATCAGTTCTATCTGTCCATCCATTCTGTCTGTCTGTCTATCCATCCACACTATCAGTCCACTCTATCTTTGTATCCAGTCTATCTATCCATCTTTTCTATCTCCAGTCTGCCTGTCTATCATACAGGCTATGTATCTACCCATCCATCCATTCATCTAATCTGCCTGTCTGTCCATCCAGTCTGTGTATCTGTCCATCCATCTATCCATCCAATCTGTCTCTCTCTCTCTATCTATCAGGTCTATAATCTATCATCTATCTGTATGTATGTGTCTGCTCAGTCATGTCTGACTCATTGTGACCATGTGAACAATAGCCCACCAGGCTCCTCTGTCCAGCGGATTTCCCAAGCAAGAATCCTAGAGTGGGTTGCCATGCCCTCTCCCAGGGGATCTTCCCAATGCAGGGATCAAGCCTGTGTCTCCCCTGTCTATTGCATTAAAAGCGAATTCCTTACCCGCTGAGCTATCCAGGCCATCTATCTACATTTCCTCTCTCCAATGTATCGATGATCTTTCATCTGTCTATCCTGCGTTCCATCTTCTGTCTCTATCTCTAAGCCTATCATCTATCATTTGTCATCTATTCCATCACCTATCTACCCGTGATCTGTTTATCTGTTATCTACCTATCATTTATTTATCTATTATCTGTGTATCATCTGTGTCTGTGTGTCTATCCACCTTTCAATGTGTCTATCTATCCATCCATATCTATCTATTATCTAAGATTGATTTCTTTATTATCTATCATCTATTTCTATCTATGTATCTCTTATGTATCTGTCTCTCTATGAAACTGAAATTTGAAACTGTTGGTCAGTCAGTGGTGTCTGACTCTTTGTGACCCCATGGAATGTAGCCACCAGACTCCTCTGTCCATAGGATTCTCCAGGCAAAAATAATGGAGAAGGGTTGCCATTCCCTTCTCCAGGGGATCTTCCTGACCCAGGGATGGAACTCAGGTCTTCTGCCTTGCAGGCAGATTCTTTACCGTCTTAGCCACCAGGGAAATCTATCATCCATTATCGGAATTTATCTCAACTTTCACTTTTCACTTTCATGCATTGGAGAAGGAAATGGCAACCCACTCCAGTGTTCTTGCCTGGAGAATCCCAGGGACGGGGGAGCCTGGTGGGCTGCCGTCTGTGGGGGCGCACTGTTGCCATTCCCTTCTCCAGGGGATCTTCCTGACCCAGGGATGGAACTCAGGTCTTCTGCCTTGCAGGCAGATTCTTTACCGTCTTAGCCACCAGGGAAATCTATCATCCATTATCGGAATTTATCTCAACTTTCACTTTTCACTTTCATGCATTGGAGAAGGAAATGGCAACCCACTCCAGTGTTCTTGCCTGGAGAATCCCAGGGACGGGGGAGCCTGGTGGGCTGCCGTCTGTGGGGTCGCACAGAGTCAGTCACGACTGAAGCAACTTAGCAGCAGCAGCAGCAGCATGTTGCATTTCGTATGGATTTATCATTCCTGTGAACTAAACAGGTAGAAAAATTTTTTTCTGTTTGTTTCTTTTTGTTGTCTATTCAGTGCCAACAGTTTATAAATATGTGTAAGAAAATCTGATTGCTGGGGTGAGTATTATTTCATTTAAGGGGATAAAGTAATTATTGGGAATGATTTCCCAATATATTTCCTTACCCAGTAAGTCCGCTATATGGACTGTGCAGTCCATGGGATTCTCCAGGCCAAAATACTGGAGTGGGTAGCCTTTCCCTTCTCCAGGGGGATCTTCCCAACCCAGGGACCGAACCCACGTCTCTGGCATTGCAGGCAGATTCTTTACCAGCCACAAGGGAAGCCCCCTATATACGAACCTTCAAAGGAGGTGAATGTGCGTTTGCGCACATGTCCAGGTGCAGAAGTTAGCTCACGTGTCTGCTACGCACTGTCCTGTGTGTGCCTCCTTTACAGGTGATAGCGCTCTTGTGTGCTTTACTTCACAGTAACGTGTAGAGCTGGAGAAGGACATGGCAACCCACTCCAGTATCCTTGCCTGGAAAATCCCACGGACAGAGGAGAGCTGCAGTCCATGGGGTCGCAAAGAGTCGGGCATGACTGAATGAGTAACACACACACACGCACACACACACACACACACACACACACACAATGTATAGAGTATCTTTATTTCAAGCCACATCTCCCTTGGACTACAAGGAGATCAAACCAGTCCATCCTAAAGGACATGCATCCTGATTATTCATTGGAAGGACTAATGCTGAAGCTGAAAGTCCAATACTTTGGCCACGTCATACAAAGAGCTGACTTACTGGAAAAGACCCTGATGCTGGGAAACACTGAAGGAGGGAGGAGAGAGATGAGATGGTTGGATGGCATCACTGACTTTATGGACATGAGTTTGAGCAAGCTCCGGGAGTTGGTGATGGACAAGGAAGCCTGGTGCAGTCCATGGAGTTGCAAAGGGTCGGACATGACTGAGCGACTGAGCTGAACTGAACTCATGCAAGTATCATTCCCTAGCACAGTGGGAAGACTCTAGTCAGTCCAGCAAGGCAGGTCTGTGGGCTGCTCCTGGACGAGCTCTGTGACCCCCGCCTCCCTAGTCTTCATGCCCTCCGGTAATTTCTTTCCTTGGTGCGGTGGGACCTGATGACTTTCTCCTAATGCACAGAGAAGTACAGACATGATCAAGTGTCTCTTCTGTGTTGTTGTGGTGGTTCAGTGGCTCTGTCTTCACAGAGATTAAGTTTATAGGCAAATGCATCCTTCCGTGAGTAAATTTAAATGGGGTCCATCAAAAGCATTTGTTGTTGTTGTCCCTGAATCGTGTCCACCTCCTTTGGGACCCCATGAACTGCAGCACGCCAGGCTTCCCTGTCCCTAACCACCTCCCGGAGTTTGCCCAAGTTCATGTCCATTGAGTTGGTGATGCCATCCAACCATCTCACCCTCTGTCCCCACATACATGTGTCTCTCCTGGCTTATCCTAACTGCAGTGGCCGGTCTTGTCAGACTTACAAGCCACATGCCATCTCCTGGGAGTGAAAGGCATCGCTAATGGAAAGCCACAAAATAAAACGTTGTTTTTTTTCCCGCAGTCACCACTCACGCTTACCACTCTTGACTTGGTGGCTTATGATGACCTGCTCATAGCTACTCAGATCATCTCATTAATAGTTAAGTCAGCAGCAGGAAAAAGGAAAGAAATGTTACAGTTTTATTTCCATTTCTACTAACAGACTGCAGTACTCTATTTCAACATTTCATATTAGTTAAGGGATAAAAAAACAAAGATCACTGTATTAATCTATGTTCTCCGGAGTAACAGAAGCAATAGGACGTATATAGATCTATCTGTTAATTATCTACCTACCTATATCTTTATATGTGTCTGTGTGACATATCTATCTGTCTCTCTACCTTGTTATCGTTCAGTAGCTAAGTCGTGTCCAACTCTTTGCAACCCCATGGGCTGCAGCATGCCAGGCTTCCTTGTCCTTCACCATCACCCAGAGCTTGTTCAAACTCATGTCCATTGAGTCAGTGACGCCATCCAACCGTCTCATCCTCTGGCGTCCCCTTCTCCTCCTGCTTTCTGTCGTTTCCAGCATCAGAGTCTTTTCCAGGCCTTCTGTATCACGCGGGCAAAGTATTGGAGCTTCAGCATCAGTCAGTCCTTCCACTGAATATTCAGGGTTGCTTTTTCTTTAGAATTGACTATTTTGATCTGCTACCCACCTACCTAGTTATCTGATCTATGTATTTATGTATCTGTGTACCTTATCTATTATTTATCTGCCTATCCATCCATCTATCTAGTTGGTAAGTAAATAGAGGTATATACATGTATCATGTATCTTGTCTATTTATGCATCCATCTATCCATTATGTAGCTATCATCTATAAATATAATTATCTATCATCCCTAATAAATACAGATCCATCTGTCTTATCTACCGTCTATCTTTCCTATATCTGTCATCTATTTTTCTCTCTATGTATATATGGAGAATATATAAAGAAGTATATAGATACATAGATATGACATCACACATGTATCATATGTATAGAAGTATATGATGTCATATATGTTCATAGTACATAAATATGTATGATATACAGTATGGAGATTAATGAGGTGTATGCTTTCTTTTGTGGCAATAGTCATAAAATTTTTGCACCACTATATCCTTTGATTATTTTTCTAGTTAATGACACGTTTGCAAGTACTCAAAATAACAGTAAAATCCCCTTCTCTCTGACTCCCTTTGTAAATGTGTGTAAAGTGAAATCATTGACATTGAAAGGGTTTTATAGAAGTTCCTTGGCAATAAATTCAATGTGCTAATTCCACACATATTTTTAAACTAAAAAGTGGGACTAATGTAAATCTGCCTAACAAAATTCCAAAACCCTCATTATTACCCATTTTGGGGATGAGAAAAAATTATCACAAAATGTTACTCCCTCTCCACTTGTACTCAACAAGTCTATTTTGAACTAATGGGGGTTTATGCGCCAACATCATTAAATATTACAAGTGAATCTGAAGAAATAATAGGCATGCTGATATCTTGTAGAAAATTTATGAAATATTCAGAACCGTTTATTTGAAAATGTCAGGCAAAAACAAAAAAAGTAAGCATCTGAACTACTTCCATCTGCAAGCCATCAGTATACTTGGAAGCCAAAATTTACTATAATTGAGTATTCCTACCAGTAATCCCCTTTATTGCAAGATGAGAACAGATTCTATTTTCAAAGAAGCCTTGAATTTCTTCTTTTTCTACTTTAAGGAAACTATTTCTATTGGCCGTGAGTATTTTTTGTTAGATTTTTTTCTAGAGTGGGGCTTTCCCAGTGGCTCAGTGGGCAAGAATCCACCTGCCGATGCAGGAGACACAGGAGATGTGGGTTCGATCCCTGGTTTGGGAAGATCCTCTGGAGGAGGAAATGGCAGCCCACTCTAGTATTCTTGCCTGCAGAATCCCATGGACAGTGGAGCCTGGCGTACTGCAATCTGTGGGATCGCAAAGAGTTGGTCACGAATGATCAACTGAGCACACAGGCCCACACGCACATTACCTAGAATGATATAGCTACTTGAAACTTGAAATCCTGGCTTTTAAAGGATAATTTCACACTATCAGAAAAACAGAACATATTGCATCAACAGGCTTTTGGGGAGGATTTAAGTTGTACCAGTTTTCAGAGTGTATCCAGAAAGTGTGTCTCACTTTCCGTAGAGAAGGATTGCTCTGGTCTCATAGGGTCTTTGTGGTTTCATAGGAAATTCAGGATTTTTTTCTTTTTTATATAAAGAATGGCATTGGAATTTTGATGGCGATTGCATTAGCACTGTGAATTCCTCCTACTAAGTTGCTAAGTCGCTTCAGTCGTGTCCGGCTCTGTGCGACCCCACAGACAGCAGCCCACCAGGCCCCCCCGTCCCTGGGATTCTCCAGGCAAGAACACTGGAGTGGGTGGCCATTTCCTTCTCCAGTGCATGAAAGGGAAAAGTGAAAGGGAAGTCGCTCTGTCGTGTCCGACTCTTCGCGACCCCATGGACTGCAGCCTTCCAGGCTCCTCCGTCCATGGGATTTTCCAGGCAAGAGTACTGGAGTGGAATGCCATCGCCTTCTCCGTAAGTCCTCCTATTTATGTACATAAATATCTTTCCATTTACTTGTGTCTTCTTTCATTCTCTTCCTCAGCAGTGTATAATTTCCAGTGTACAGAACTTTCATCTCTCTGGTTCATCTCTTCCCGAGTATTTCGTTGTTTTTGTTGCTATTTATTTTTTTATGTAGCTGAATTGAGTCTTCGTCGTGGCATGCAGGATCTTCACTGCGTTATGCATCATCTTCCTTTGGGGTGCACAGACTCTCCCTGTGGTGCCTGGGCTCAGTAGTTGAGGTGCTCGTGCTTAGTTGCTCTGAGGCACCTGGGATCTTAATTCCCCAGGAAGGGATCAAACCCTGGCTCCCTACACTGCAAGGTAGATTCCTAACCATTGGAACACCACGGAAGTCGCCTGTGGCTATTTTAAATGAAATTGTTTTCCTAAATCTTTTTTCCTTTTGGATAGTGTGTTCTTTGCATATATAAATTCCACTGGTTTTTGTGCATCGAGCTTTGTATCCTGTGACGTTACTGAATTTATCAATTTTGAGTTTTTTAGTTGAGTCTTTACGGTTTTCTACTTATGCATCATGTCACCTGCAATAAGTGATAATTTTGCTTCTTCCTTTCCAATGTGGATGCGGTTTATTTCTTTTTCTTGCATAATTGCTCTGGCTCGGATTTCCAGTGCTGTGTTGAACAGAGTGGTGAGAGTTGGTCTCCCTGCCTTGCGCTGCATCTTAGAGGAAATGGTTTCCCTTCTTTGCTGAGTATGATGGTAGCTGTGGGCTTTTGATACATGTTTGTTTTTTTTTCCTTGTGGCCACTGAATTCTAAGTGTAGATAAAACTTTCCTTTTGCTTAATAAATGCATACAGAATTCAAAAGCTAGGAAGAGCCATAAACTGGAAGAAATCACACTTAATGCATGGAGAAGATCCAGGATCCCATTGTATACACCTTTCTTTTCCTCCCTCAATTGATATATGTCTCAGACAGATATATGTCTTGCTTCCCTGGTGGCTCAGCTGGTAAAGAATCCTCCTGCAATGCAGGAGACCCCGGTTCAATTCCTGGGCTGGGAAGATCCCCTGGAGAAGGGATAGGCTATCCACTCCAGTATTCTTAGCTTCCCTCGTGGCTCAGACAGTAAAGAATCTGCCTGCAATGTGGGAGACCTGGGTTCAATCCCTGGGTTGGGAAGACCCCCCTGGAGAAGGGAATAGTTGCTGACTCCAGTGTTCTGGCCTGGAGAATTTCATGGACTGTATCGTCCATGGAGTCGCAAAGAGTCGGACATGACTTAGTGACTTGCAGTTTCAGACAGATTCTTATGACTTCCATTTAACTGGGGTGTGAGTGTGGAAGGTGGGGAGCGCACAGGTCTAGTTCACCCCAGGGATGCCCCAGAGACCAACAGGACATTGAAACTTAGCTTCGGGTACAGTTACAGCTCTGGCCCCTGAAAGGCTCATCCTGGGAATTGTTTTCACTTCTAAGATATTACCTCTCTCTCTGGAAGGCATCTTAGCTCATCTTTCCTTGAAATCGCATCCTAGGGGAAGAATGCAGGCATTCTAGGATAGACTTTCTCTCTATTTTTATTATGTTTTAATATTAATTTTAAGATTCTCCCCCACCTCTCAGATTACTTGGGGTTTTATGACTTTTTTAGTCTCACTGGAAATATTCTGATTTTGATTGCATATTCGAAGAATGTATGTAAGATGTATCAATCTGATGTATTTCCAGTTTATGTCCTTTCTCTGAAAACAAATGTCAAGAATGATCGGAATCACATGTATTACATTATAAACACCAAACTCAGAGCCATGGTATTTGTTAGCTGTCTGTATACAAATTAAAGAGGTAGAGTGTGTATGTGAGTGTACTGTATAGGCTCAGACAGCAAAGAATCCGCCTGAAATGCTGAAGACCTCAGTTCGATTCCTGGGTGGGGACGATCCCCTGAAGAAGGGATAGGCTACCCACTCCAGTATTCTTAGGCTTCCCTGGAGGCTCAGCTGGTAAAGAATCCGCCCGCAATGTGGGAGACCTGGCTTCGATCCCTGGGTTGGGAAGATCCCTGGAGAAGGGAACAGCTACCCACTCCAGTATTCTGGCTTGGAGAATCCCATGGGCTGTATAGTCCATAGGGTTGCAAAAAGTCAGACATGACTGAGCAACTTTCACATGTATCTAAATTAAAGAGATGGAATGTGTAAGTGTGTATGTGTGAGAGAGGGAGAGAAGCTATATCTATGTTGGTTATAGATTTCTGAAACATCTAATTTCATTAGTTTCTAAACTGTATGTCAATATTCAAGAATTGCAAGCTTCCCCTCACTTTGTCTCATATCACAATTAAATCAAAGTAGAGAATTCTCTTTTGAATATCAGTGACCTGGAATGGACCTAAGAGCTTCTTGCCTCTCACACTCAGGGGATTCAATCTGACTTTCTTTTGCCTGCTGTTGAATGACTGTCCTATTTCAGGGCACCTAGGCTAACGGTAGCTGGCTTTCACTGGTATCTCAGTGGCAAAGAATTCACTTGCCAGTATGGGAGATGTGGGTTCGATCCCCGGGTTGGGGAGATGAAATGGCAACCCACTCCAGTATCCTTGCCTGGAGAATCCCATATAGAGGAGCCTGGCAGGCTACAGTCCATGGGGTCACAAAGAGTCGGTCATGACTTAGCAACTGACCACCTGCACACATACACACCTCTGCAAACATCGCGTATGATTTCCACAGGAGGAAGGGCGAGACGAAGCTCAGCAGAATGGAACCGTTTTGGCATCACCAGATAAGAAAGCGAGTTTTGTTCTCTGATTGCCATCCTGTCATTATCAAGGAGATAATCTAATTCCGCGTGCATGCTTTCTGACGAGCACCGTGCCTGTCATCAGTAATAAGCCCGACAGGTTTTTATGTAACCCACACAGCTGGGTCTGAGAAGCATTTCTGCAACCTAAATAAGATTGTGAAACTAGGACATGGAACCCACTGATACCACCTCTTCCTGCGGAGAGAATGGAGGACAAGCTTCTCAGCGTCTCTCTGGGGTTTTGTATGCCCCCTCTAGTCAGCCAGACATTCCCTGGGGAGACGCAGCTCTGTGACTCCTAGGATGGGGTTCTGAAAACAGTAATGATCCTCTTGGAAGGACTAATGGCTTTTCCTCTAGGTCAGGGGCTATACCAAATTAGAGACAACTCTGGGCTTCCCTGGTGGCTCAGCTGGTAAAGAATCTGCCTGCAATGCTGGAGACCTGGGTTTGATCCCTGGGTTGGGAAGATCCCCTGGAGAAGGGAAAAGCTACCCACTCCAGTGTTCTCGCCTGGAGAATCCCATGGGCTGTATAGTCCATGGGGTCGCAAGGAGTTGGTCACCTCTGCTCCCATTTCCTTCTGACTGGGAGACCACCATAGTTGATTCCAGGTCCCTCTCTGACTCTCCACTCCTGACTCCCTGCGGCAGCAGTCATCCTGGGGACCCTCATGAAACTTGCTGCTTCCTGCTGGGTACCTGCTACACTGAATTTATCAGCTGCGAAACTGCACAGCCAGCCTTGCATGTTTTCAAATACATGCTTCATCTGTATGACTCAGGGTTCAGAACAAAAGGGTTCAGAATTTCCACATTGCCAATGTCTTTATGGAGCTACTTGCAGCTTAGATGTTTGATTTCCTTAAGAAGCAGCACCATACAATTTTCTTCCAATGGTGGTGTTCTCTGTGACATTGCTTGCAGAGATGGAAGGGTAGACAACTTCCTTCTGCCTTCAAAATGTGTTTTGGCAGAGATTGGCAACCCCAGGGCAGGGGTGGAGGCTTGAAGAAAAAGAGTATGTTGCCTTCCCATCCCATTGTCTGAATTAGCAAGACTGGGGAGACACTCAAGAATTTGCATTTCTGCCAAATTCCTAGGTGTGGCTGATAGACTTCCGGTTGGGCCACCGCACCCACTAGAACCGCTTTCTAGAACATCTTTCTCCCGCTTTAGCTAAATCATTACACTCAGCAATTCAAATAATTCTGTACTTCAGTCTGCTGATTCACAATGCTTTGTTCCATTAAGGCGTTCTCCTTCTCAAAATCTTTATTGTTTAATTATCCACCTCTCGGCAATTTTACAGTGTTCTCGCTCCAGCTTCGATAAGCGTGAATTCGAGAAAAAGAATAGAATCGATGTAGGCACGGCTCCTGGTGCTCGAATCGCACTGATTATGTCTTTTTAGAATTTAATAGTAGGGCTTCTTTCTTCCTTTATTAAAGTTAATGTGAAAAAAATCCTTCTTACCTTGTTGGAAAATGAACTAGGAGGCATGCGAGAGGCATGCGTTAGAGGACTAGCTCCAGGGATGTTTAGACATACCTGGTGGCTTTAGTCACACACAGCTGACCCTGGAAGCGGACACGTGCCTGCGAGTCACCTGTAACCTGTGCCTGTGGACCAAGGAGTCAGGCAGTGCTGCCGGAAGGACTTCCCATCTCTCCTGCTGCTGCTGCTGCTAAGTCGCTTCAGTCGTGTCCAACTCTGTGCTACCCTATAGACGGCAGCCCAGCAGGCTCCCCCGTCCCTGGGATTCTCCAGGCAAGAACACTGGAGTGGGGTGCCATTTCTTTCTCCTCCCATCTCTCCCAGGTAGTGGCATTTCAGCCACTGGGACAGAGGCCCCCCCCAATTCCAAACAAAATATCCCCCCACCTGCGTGGTGCTATCTGAATTTCCAGCCTTCATTTGATTACCAAGTCTTTTATAAAATCGCTGGAACTAAAAGTTAAGATATACCTACCTCTAAAAGAGGTCATCTGTAATGCAGGTCAAGAAGCAACTTTTAGAACAGGACGTGGAACAGACTGGTTTCAAGTTGAGAAAGGGGTACGTCAAGGCTGTATATTGTCACCCTGCTTATTTAACTTATATGCAGAGTACATCATGCAAAATGCCGGGCTGGTAGAGTCAAGATTGCTGGGAGAAATATCAATAATTTCAGATACGCAGACAAGATTGCCGGGAGAAATATCAGATGACACCACCCTTACAGCAGAAAGCAAAAAGGAACTAAAGAGCCTCTTGATGAAAGTGAAAGAGGAGAATGAAAAAAGTTGGCTTAAAACTCAGCATTCAAAGAACGAGGATCATGGCTTCCAGTCCCATCACTTCATGGCAAATAGATGGGGAGACAATGGAAACAGTAATAGACTTTATTTTCTTGGGCTGCAAAATCACTGCAGATGGTGACTGCAGCCATGAGATTAAAAGACACTTGCTCCTTGGAAGAAAAGCTATGAGCAACTTAGACAGCATATTAAAAAGCAGAGACATTACTTTGCCGACAAAGGTCCATCTAATCAAAGCTACAGTTTTTCCAGTAGTCATGTGTGGACTAATTGATGTGCCCAGCCGTCTAAGAGCAGACCTATTTGCTTTGGCAAGGGAGACCATCATCCCATCTATAAAGAAACCCCAATTTTGCCCTGTCATTTCCGATATACATGCCTCATACTTCCACTCTGGGTTGGATTTATTGTACAGAATTTGCAGTAATCACATCTAGTGTGAGAATCCTTGTTTTGTTCCTGGTTTAATAAGCCCATCTCAATTTTATTCCCTATTATTTACTTTAGTTGTGAAATCCGTAATCTTCCACATGTCACAGATCTACGCAAGATCAAAGCAGAACTCAAGTGCAACAGAGGACATGTTCTCCATTGAATTGGAGACAAACTGGGCGTCAAGTACTATTGGCATAGAAATTTGTGGAGTGTATCATTGTGCTTTTTCCCGATTAGGCTCCAAGCCAGCTCCAGAAGCTGCTGCTAATGCTTGTCTTGATCTTTTCAGTGCTGCTGGACAAATGGTAAGAAGTAAATATTATGCATTTTTAAGTGGGTCACGTAGGCACTCTCATGAGACCAGCCACCTCTAAATGAAATAGAAAGTATGTTAATTTGGTCTTAACTACATTTCCGCTCCTGTCAGCTTCACACTTGTGCGAAGTCTGTCGAACCGTCTGGATTGTTATCTGCTGAGTTACAATGAGAAAAGGAGCCATCTGAGGACTGGTTTTTGTTGTTGTAGTTGTTTTATCTTTTTTTTTTTTTTTTTTCACCCAATGTTGACTTATTCATCTGTCACCTTATTTCTTCACTGTGAGTATGTGCTAACTTGCTTCAGTCCTGTCCAACTCTTTGCGACCCTTTGGACTGTAGCCCACCAGGCTCCTCTGTCCATAGGATGCTCCAAGCAAGAGTGGGTTACCATTTCCCTTCTCCTGGGGATCTTCCTGACCCAGGGATCGAACCCAGGTCTCTATGTCTCCTGCACTGCAGGCAGATTCTTTACCAGCTGAGCTGACTTGGAAGAGATTTCTTGATTCTAGGTCCTCACAGTTTCAGCTCTCCCATGCTGTCACATCCCTGCCCACCATCATTGCAAGATCACCCCTGAGACTCGTTTTCATGACTTGTTATGCTTTGGGGAAATTCTAGGTCACTGTCTGCAGGACTTCTCAGAACCTTGAATGAAGTGTCCTGTTTGATGATTCAAAACTGAACACATCGCATCACGCTCTGTGCAAGATTGTTTGAACATGAGGGATCCTAAGGTCTGAATTAAGTGGGACACACTTTTGGAAAATCCCACCCGATGGACAAAGGTCCATCTAGTGAAAGCTACGGTTTTTCCAGTAGTCATGTATGGATGTTAGAGTTGGACCATAAAGAAAGCTGAGTGCCAAAGAATTGTTGCTTTTGAACTGTGGTGTTGGAGAAGGCTCTTGAGAGTCCCTTGGACTGCAAGGAGATCTAGCCACTCAATTCTAAAGGAAACCAGTCCTGAATATTCATTGGAAAAACTGATGCTGAAGCTGAAACGCTAATACTTTGGCCACCAGATGCAAAGAACTGACTCACTGGAAAAGACTCCTGATGCTGGGAAAGATTGAAGGCGGGAGGAGAAGGGGACGACAGAGGATGAGATGGCTGGATGGCATCACTGACTCGATGGACATGAGTTTGAGTAAACTCTGAGAGCTGGTGATGGACAGGGAAGCCTAGTGTGCTGCAGTCCATGGAGTAGCAAAGAATCGGACACAACTGAGCGACTGAACCGAACAGAACTGAACCCAATGGAAGAGGTCCAACATGTGTAACCCTGTTTGCTTTACATGTTCTCTGTGATAGGAAGAAAGCCAGCCCACCCCCATCTCTCATGAACCCACACCGATCACCCCAGCTATAAACAATCTCTCCCATCTTCTCTGAGCCTCGAACGTATATTTGCCTCTCTTATCATTTGGTGATTGTTGTCTATTGCAACCGTCTTCACACTGGGGGGCTCTGAACTGTCTGGAGGCTCAACCACAATGGGTCCAGAGCAGACAGAAAGGCTCTGAATGCACTGCTTGCCTAAGGAAGTCAAACAGGCTAGCTCCGCACTCGTCCAACTCTCCCGACTCGACCCATCTGCTTTTGGCGATGAAGAGCACCTCGCTGGCCCCAGGGAATCAAACTCCCAGATGTTCACGTGAGCACCAGCTCTCTTTCCTCTCCATGGGAGCTCCCACTGTCTCTCCACAGATGACAGAATCTGGGGTTTCCTGGGGCCTCCCACAGCACCCTGGAAATGATTGTCACGCCAGAGTTTATATGAAATGGATGGACTCTCCTTTAAATACTATCTCAGCTACTCACCTTATTCATCTTTAGGGGCTCGCTGGCCCCACGGAATCAAACTCCCAGATGTTCACGTGAGCACCAGCTCTCTTTCCTCTCCATGGGAGCTCCCACTGTCTCTCCACAGATGACAGAATCTGGGGTTTCCTGGGGCCTCCCACAGCACCCTGGAAATGATTGTCACGCCAGAGTTTATATGAAATGGATGGACTCTCCTTTAAATACTATCTCAGCTACTCACCTTATTCATCTTTAGGGGCAGACTCTTCATTTAGGGGAAGAATAAGTTCTTAAGTGGTCAGAGTATTTTGTTTTAGAGGGTTTGACCAAGATCAAAGACCATACAAGTTTTGTTTCTTAGACATTTTGTCGAATACACACTAATGTATTGCAGAGACCTGGAGGAGGAAATGGCAACCCATTCCAGGATCCTTGCTTGGAGAATCCCATGGATAGAGGAGCCTGGTGGGCTGCAGTTCAGAGAGTCGCAAAGGGTCAGACACGTCAGAAGCAACTGAGCACATGTTGTAGAGAATCATTTACTTTTGAAAAAATGGGTCTGGACTGCCCTGGTGGTCCAGTGGTTAAGAATCTGCCTGCCAGTGCAAGGTACCCGGGTTCGATCCTTGATCCAGAAAATGCCACATGCCACGTGGCAGCTAAGCCGATGCTTTGCAGCAACTACTGAGCCTGTGTTCCACAACAAGAGAAGGCACTGCAGTGAGAAACCCATGCTCTGCCGCTAGAGAGTTGCCCCCACTTGCCGCGACTAGAGAAAGCCTGCTCACGGCAAGGATGATTCAGCTCAGCCAAAAAACAAACAAAAAAAAGTTCTGAATGCCTTGTCAACTTGTCAGATCTTCTTTTGTTTCAGCAGCCTGGTGAAAGTGAAAGTCGATCAGTCATGTCCGACTCTTTGTGACCCCATGGACTCCACAGTCCATGCAATTCTCCAAGCCAGAATACTGGAGTGGGTAGGCTTTCTCTTCTCCAGGGGGTCTTCCCAACCCAACCCAGGGATTGAACCCAGGTCTCCCACACTGCAGATGGATTCTTTACTGGCTGAGCCACCAGGGAAATCCAAGAATACTGGAGAGGGTAGCCTATCTCTTCTCCAGGGGATCTTCCCAACCCAGGAATCGAACTCAAGTCTCCTGCATTACAGGTGGATTCTTTACCAGCTGAGCCACCAGGGAAGCCCCTTTTAATGGAAAGTGAAGGTGAAATTCGCTTAGTTGACTTCTTACCACGGTGCAGAAAATCTCATCCTTGAAAGCCGTAGATCTAATCCGATGGGCTTAGGTGGGCTTTGAGGGCATCCATGGACTTGGCATTCAGTATTCTTTTACTTGCTTGAATTTCCTTCCCGTTATTTAAAAGTATTTTAAGAGATAAATAGGTCAAATGTATTACAAAAGAAATGTTTCATTTCAGACAGTCTCAGCATGGTTAGGGACAGGTACTATATTTGGTTGGTTATGATAAAAGATGCTCTAATTTTGTTCTTACACACCTGCCAAGCCCCTTGGTCTGATATGCTTGTAAGCTAGGTCCAGATTTTAGTTCACAGGAAGTTGGGAGAGTCAGGTGGACTTCAGGTGAGAGAAGGTCTTCCTGCTCTGCAGTCTTGGGATTTGGCTGTTATCAGTTTGGTTGTTCAGTTCAGTTCAGTTCAGTTGCTCAGTCATGTCTAACTCTTTGTGACCCCATGGACTGCAGCACACCAGGCCTCCCTGTCCATCACCAACTCCTGGAGTTTACCCAAACTCATGTCCATTGAGTTGGTGATGCCATCGAACCATCTCATCCTCCGTGGTCCCCCTCTCCTCCTGCTCTCAATCTTTCCCAGTATCAGGGTCTTTTCCAATGAGTCAGTTCTTTGCATCCGGTGGCCAAAGTATTGGAGCTTCAGCATCAGTCCTTCCAGTGAATATTCAGGACTGATTTCCTTTAGGAAAGAGCAGCATTACGGGAAATGCCTCTAGTTCAGCCAGACACCCCGAAGAGTTGAGGAGGCCATCAGCTTTTCCGTGGATATTAGACCACACAAGGATGGGGTTGGGGATAAAGACATGAATAAAATCACACGTCTAATTGGAAATGTAGATGGGGAAATGCATCCTGGGAGGTCTCTGTTGGTATTCCAGGGCAGATGTTTAGAAGGGTGTGTTTGCTTCTGTTGTTCAGAGAATAGAATTTCTGCTGGTATCTGATCAAGAAAGCCTACTCCCCCTGTTTTTTTGCTTCAAATTGAGCAGGAGTTGAGAAAGGTCAGGCAGAGGGAAACATGGTAAAGTTTACACGTTCTCTGGATTTTATTTTCATTGCTGACCATGATGGGATTCAAAAACAACAGTGCTTTTCATACAGCACAGTCCTTGTCAGAATGGAAATAATGAAGCTAAAATAACACCGGATGCCTTCCAGTTCTGAAAACTCCTCAGACATTGTAATTATCATAAAACACACCGACTCAGTATTTGAAAAGTCTTCACACAAAATCTTCTTTAATGCCCAGCTTGTCAAAGACAGCTCGTTCAATCTGATTTGCAGCCAGATAAAGCATTAGAAATTCAAGAGGAAAAGTCTCCAGGCAATCCCAGGCTGTCCCGTCCAAACCTACCAATGCCTAAGAGGTCAACTTGGAGTTCTCATTCCATTCTTGTTGTTGGTCTGGGAAGATTCAGCGAGTATTCTCACACTTCTGCCAAACCAGTTTCCTTAGGTCACGACACAGGGCTGGATGTTTTCAATACATCTTAGTAATATTTTCAGGTATGTGACAACTTAAAAGGGCTGTTCTGAATGAATTACTGGGAATACCAAGTCGCTTCAGTCGTGTCAGACTCTTTGCAACCCCATGGACTTGCAACCCCACCAGGCTCCTCTGTCTGTGCGATTCTCCAGGCAAGAATATCGGAGTGGGTTGGCATGCCCTCCTCCAGGGGATCTTCCCGTCCCAGGGATCAAACCCGCATCTCTTCCATCTCCTGCACTGGCAGGCACGTTCTTTATCACCAGCTCCATCTGGGAATTCCCTGATGTTATGTTTGGTGACGGTTGCTAAGTCACTTCAGTTGTGTCCGACTCTGTGTGACTCCATAGATGGCAGCCCACCAAGCTCCCCCGTCCCTGGGATTCTCCAGGCAAGAACACTGGAGTGGGCTGCCATTTCCTTCTCCACTGTATGAAAGTGAAAAGTGAAAGTGAAGTCGCTCAGTCGTGTCCGACTCTTGGTGACCTCATGGACTTCAGCCCACCAGGCTCCTCTGTCCATGGGATTTTCCAGGCAAGAGTACTGGAGTGGGGTGCCATTGCCTTCTCCATTGGTGATGGTTAGTTCATTTTTAACGATACTGGATGTTCCATGATATAAAAGGTGCTATCGTTGATGGTTTGAAGCTACCGTTGACGAATATTTGATACATTTCCCACTTGGGCCTATCATCAATAATGCTGGCAAGCAAAATTTTGCATACTCTCCTAAAAGTGAAATTTATGAGTCTTAAGGGATATGTATCTACATGTTTCAAAGAGCTGGTGTTAGTTGACATGCCCCACCCCCAGCCCCATGATTCCATAATGTACTGTATCTGTGCTGTCCAATACGGTAACCATGAGGCACATGTGGTTATTTACATTTAGGGACTATGAAATAAAATTTAAAATTTAGTTCCTAGTCCCCATTGCCAAATTTCAGTTACTTGGTAGCTGCCTGTGGCCTCCATATTGAACAGCACAGAACAGAACCTTTTATCACCACCAGAATTTCTACTGGGTACCACCATTTCACATCATTGCAACACTAACTATTGTGAGTCTATGTCAATTTAGAGATTCAAGTGAGTGTATGATGGTATCACTTTGTGCTTTTGAGGGAGAGGGTGGGATGATTTGGGAGAATGGCATTAGTCTTTCCAATGAATATTCAGGACTCATCTTCTTTAGGATGGGCTGGTTGGATCTCCTTGCAGTCCAAGAGACTCTCAAGACTCTTCTCCAACACCACAGCTCAAAAGCATCCATTCTTCACTCTCCCCTGTCCAGTACCCCTTGGCAATCAGAAGTCTGTTCTTTATGTCTGGGACTCAGTTTCAGTTTTGTAGATAAATTCATCTGTGTCAGATTCTCGGTTCCACACATAAGTCATTTCAGTCGTGTCCGACTCTTTTTCGACCCCATGGACTGTAGCATGCCAGGCTCCTCTGCCCATGGGGACTCTCCAGGCAAGAATACTGGAGTGGGTTGCCATGCCCTCCTCCGGGGATCTTCCCAACCCAGGGGTTGATCTGGAGTCTCGTGCATTGCAGGCAGATTCTTTACCACCGAGCCATGGGAAGCCCCATGTAAGTGTTATCACACGATATTTCAGTTGTCATGATAACCTCTATGTGCCTCCGTGTTGCTGCAGATGGCATTCTTTTGTTCTTTTCTAGAGGTGAGTAACACTCCATTTTATGTGGGTATGTGTGTGTTTATATACACACGTGCATACATACATTCACACATATACGGGCTTCCCTGGTGGCTCAGTGATAAAAGAACCCTCCTACTAGTGCAGAAGAGATGGGTTTGATCCCTGGATGGGGAAGGTCCCCTGGAGGAGGGAAGGGCAACCCACTCCACTCTTCTTGCCTGGAAAATCCCATGACAGAGGAGCCTGGTCCATGGGGTCACAAAGAGTCTGACATGACTGAGTGATTAAAACGGCAACAGAAACACACACACACACACACACACACACACACACACACACACACACACACACACACATACACCGCGTCATTATCCATTCCTCTGTCGATGAACTTTTAGGCTGTTTCCATGTCCTAGCTCTTGTAAATACTGCTGCTGTGTAGACACTGGGGTGTGCATATCTTTTCAAATCAGTTTTCTGCAGGAGTGGGATTGCCATATCATTTGGGGGGGGGGAATCTGTTTTAGTTTTTTAAAGAACTTCCTTACTCTTCTTTGTAGTGGCTGCACCAATTTACACCCCCAACTGCGGTGCAGGAGAGTTCCGTGTTCCCCACACTCTCTCCAGAACTTGTCATTTGTACACATTGTAATGACGGTCATTCTGACCAGCGTGAGATGATACCTCGTGCTCGTTTCCATTTGGATTTCTCTAATAGTTATCAGCGCTAAGCATAGTCTCATTCGCCTGTTGACCATCTGTGTGTCCTCCTTGTAGACATGTCTGCGTTGGTCTTCTGCCCATTGTTTGATTGGGTTTTTGCTGTTGTTGTTGTTGAGTTGTATGAGCTGTTTAATCTTCCCTGGCAGCTCAATCAGTAAAGAATTTGCCTGCAATGCAGGAGACCCGGGTCGGATTTCTGGGTCGGGAAGATCCCCTGGCAAAGTAAATGGCAACCCACTCCAGTATTCTGGCCTGCAGAATCTCCGCGGACAGAGGAGCCTGGCAGATTACAGTCCATGGGGTTGCAAAGAGTCGGAAACGACTCAGTGACTAAACCAGCACCCCGTGCGCTGATTATGTATTTTGGAGAACAAGCCCTTGTTGGTCTGAGCATTTGCAGACATTTTTCTCACAGTCATTAGGCTTTCTTTTCATTTTGTGGATGGTTCCCCTGGCTGTGCAAAAGCTTGTAAGTTTTATTAGGTCGCATTTGTTTATTTTTGCTTTTCTTTCTATTTGCTTTCAGTTCTATTTTTAGGTGAGACGTTGATACGAAAACAAACATTGATACGATTTATGTCAGAGAAGGCTTCGCCTATGCTTTCTTCTTGTAGTTTGTTGCATTTCATATCTTGTATTTACCTTCAGTAATTAAAAAATGCTTCTATTTAAACACTTCATAAATTTTCCAGGGTGAGATTAACATATAATGAACAATTGAAATGTGGGTGTGGTTATGTGGCAACCTGTACTCCCCTTGGACCTTTGACTAGTTTTAGATGAACTTTGTGGTAGGCCATTTGCAATTATATAATAAAAAGCCTTTAAAAGGTCTTAAATTCATCTCTGTAAACATAATTTTAGAAACTTAGCCCAGAGGAAAATCGCCCACCAGTGGGGAAATGAATAATCCCAAGGAAGAGTACTGTAAACAATTGCATCGTGAATTACCTTCCCGGGGGAGATATTGGTTAATTACGACCCAGCCATATGAAAGAATACTATATCTGATTATGAACACAGACACAATCACACATATTGTTTAGTGACTGCGAAACTAAACCCTTAGTTAAGTTTTCTAGTTCGTATTGCTAGTGTGGAATAAGGGCTGACTTTTTTTGAAAATTGTTTAATCAGGATTTTTCTAAGTTTTCTCCAATTAAAGCATTACATATACATGTATATATGTATATGTCCAGGCACAATTCTTCAGATTTGCTTCAAGTATTGTTCTCATTATTTTAAAAATTAAATTAGGGGCTTCCCTGGTGATCCAGTGGTTAAGACTTTGCCTTCCAGCGCAAGGGGTACAGGTTGAATCTCTTGTTGGGGAGTTAACGTTCCACACGCCTCGTGGCCAAAAATCAAAAATATACAATAGAAGCAATATTGTTACAAATGCAGTAAAGACTTTTCAAAAAATGGTAAAAATGGAATTAGACTGTATTTCCATGTATTATTCATATATATACCTATTTATATAATCGCTCTAGACATCAATATAGAGACAAGCCTGTGTTTCTTGAAAGTCAAAAATAATAACATGAAAGTTCTACTTAGTAATATGGAGAATCAAAGTGTCTTTTCTTTGTTTTTGTAAGCTGTTTACTTAAATTTCTATCCTGTGTGTTGCCCGGTACAGGGGAAATGCACAAAAATAACAGAGTTGCTCAAATCACAGAAATAACTGTATTTCCAGTTAATTTTCTCCTTGGATTGAGTCTCATCATGAGATAATGTATGTGAAATGGTTTTGAGAGTTGTAGAACAAGAGGAAAATGTGAGTGTTTATGGAGAGTGATCTTGCCCTGGAAAAAACACTCATGGTATTTTCCATTCATCTACACAATGCACTTCACTGGAAATCACCCCAGATAACTTTTAGAAATGGAAACATTTCCTCTGTTGCTTCTGTAGGAGAAAATAGAAGCAGGGAAATTATTTCCCTAAGCACACATACTGAGTGCCAGACCTGATTAAAAGTGGAGCCTGGAACCAGCAAAATGAACACGTCTTCCGGGATGACGGATGAGGGTGGATTACCAGTGTTCAACATTTGATTAAATGAAATACTTGGAGACCACTGAGCAAACCATAACTTTCCTTTATTTTCAATACCCACTTCTTTTTTGTAATATGGTCTACAATACTTTTATTTTTCATGAAAGCCACAAGACTCTTGAGTATACCATAGAATATGAACTTACTGAGTGAATTTATCTAAATCCCAAATAGCTTAAAAAGAAGCCGGAACCTACTTGTCAGTGAAATGAAACCTCTGAGAGAAGTGTGAATTACATCAAGGGAGTTTTTAGGTAAAAATTTATCAGCAGAACTACCTAGAATAAGTCACTGCATTTTTTTTTCTCGCCTTCAAGCATCTCAAAACTCCTGAACATCTATTGATTCTGCAGCAGACTTAATTCAAGAGAGCATACAGGTCCCTGAACAAATATAACTCTACTACCCAATCTGAAGAAAAAAAAAAAACAATAGAATAGGTATCCATAATGAACATCTTGCAGTGTTTTCTTTCTTAATTTATTTATTTTTAATTGAAGAATAATTGCATTGTGTTGGTCTCTGCCATACATCAACATGGATCAGCCATAGGTATACACACACGTCCCTTCCCTCTCGAACCCCCCTCCCACCTCCCAGCCCATCCCACCCCTCCAGGTTGTCTCAGAGTCCCTCAAAATCAAACCTGGGTTGAGCTCTCTGAGTCATACAGCAAATTCCCACTGGCTACCTTTGTAAAATGTTAACTTGTATGTTTCCATGCTACTTTCCTTCCTCCCCGCTTCCCGCTCCCACCTGGCTATGTCCATAAGTCCGTTTATATCTGCATCTCCATTGCTGCCCTGCAGCTAGGGTCAACAGTAGCATCTTTTGAGAATCTATGCATTTATATACAATGGTTGATTTTCTCTTTCTGACTTACTTCACTCTGTGTGATAGGCTCTGTGTTCATCCCCTTCATTGGAATGGCCTCAAATGCATTCCTTTTCATGGCTGAGTAGTATTCCACCATATATATGTACCTCAGCTTCTTTATCCACTCATTTGCTGTGGACATCTAAGTTGCTTCCATGTCCTAGCTATCATAGTGTTGCAGTGAACGCTGGGGCCCATGTGTCTTTTTCCATTTTGGTTTTCTCAGTCTATATGCTCAGTATTGGGACTGTTGGGTCATAGGGTAGTTGTCTTTCTTCCCTAGTGGCTGTATCAATTTCCATTCCCACCAGCAGTGCATGAGGGTTCCCTTTCCTCCACACCCTCTCCAGCATTTACTGTTTGTAGATTTTTTTGATGATGGCCATTCTGACCACTGTGAGTTGATATCTCTTTGTAGTTTTTGTTTGCGTCTCTCTCATAACGAGCGATGTTGAGCATGTTTCCATGTGTTTATTAGCCATCTGTTTGTCTTCTTTGGAGAAATGTCTACTTAGGTCATTTGCCCAATAGAGTAAAAATCAGTGTGCAATGCTGAGACCCTTGTGGAATTCTCCAACATCTTGTTGGACCATCTCTTGATTTAGAGGTCAGCTAAATCATAATCCGCCCACCATAATCCTTAAATGGAAGCCTCTGTTGATGAATTGCATGTCACACACGCCTGATGTTACTTTATGTTTTGCGATGCTTGAACATTCTGAAGCCTGTGCCATGCCACAGTAAGTATGACAAACCATAAGTGAGCCCCAGCCCAGAGCATGGGCCTCCTTTCTGCCCCGTGCCCTCATCAGAGCCGCCACGTCCCCTCATCAGATCAACAGAACTGGACTTAAACATCCAGAAGACAGTTTCCTCTTTAGGACTGGAGGCTTGAGCAAGGAAGCTGGGCTCACTCCCCTGAGTCACACCCTCAGGTCTTGTTCACTAATGAGATAAGACTCTTTTCCACAGAGGAGGCAATAAGAGCTCCAGCTAGTAAGGAATAGGGTCTACCCTTCTGTTGACAAACCTCATATATTCAAAAACCAAAAGCTCTCAAAACTGTGTCCAGCAAAACATCTCCGAGAAACCCAGTTATTCTAACTTTCTCACACAATCCTGTTTCCTATCAAATTTCCCATCCTTAAGACTCCCGGTAATGTGCAATTCAGAGCAGTTATGTGGAGAATAATAGAAGATGGAATAATATAGTGATGGTGAAATGTCTGTTCCACTTGCAAATTAAGGGGATCCACTTTATCATCTACCCTTTTTGGGTGTTTTTTTCCCAGTGATTTATTCTTTTTCTCACTCATTGGGCACTCTTATTTATCGTTTTTCTCATTGAGCAAATTTTGGGGGGAGGATTTCTGCTGTCTTCTCCAAATCGTCTCCCCTTTAATCCATTGATAACCTTGAGTTCTTCTTTTTCTAAATAAGATGTGTAAAAATTTAGTTTTTATTGGCGTATAGTTGCTTTACAATGCTGTGTTAGTTTTGGCTGTTCATGAAAATGAATCAGCCATATGAAGCCAGATGTAGACACTTAAGTGTGTGTGCTTAGCTGCTCTGTTGTGACCCCATGACCTGCAACCAAATGTCCATGGGATTTCCCAGGCAAGAATACTAGAGCGGTTGCCGTTTCCTTCTCCAGGGGATCTTCCTGACCCAGGGATCAAACTCATGTCTCTCACGTCTCCTGCACTGGTAGCTGGGCCACTGAGTCCCCTGAGAAGCCCGTGTATGCATGTATCCCCTCCTTTTTTGGATTTCCTTCCCATCTAAGCCACCATAGAGGACCGAGTAGAGTTCTTATGCTGCACAGCAGGTTCTCACTCGTTACCTACTTTATGCATAGTATCAGTAGTGCATATGTGTCCATCCACCATGAGTCCTCCTCAGAGTTCTTGTCTTCAGAATATTCACCGCCTGGGATGAGAGGCAGAGAAACGATAAGATGCTAAAACGGAAACCAATTTGTGTCACGACAAAGAATACAACTCTCATTGGTGGTTTCAACGCTCAAGTCAGAAGTGGGCTCATCACAGAGCAGAACACAGAACTTTTGAACCAGGGTAACCAGCATGGCTCAGAGGTTAAAGCGTCTGCCTCCAATGCAGGAGAACCGGGTTCGATCCCTGGCTTGGGAAGATGAGAAACAAAAAGATGCTAAAACGAAAACCAATTTGTGTCACGACAAAGAATACAACTCTCATTGGTGGTTTCAACGCTCAAGTCAGAAGTGGGCTCATCACAGAGCAGAACACAGAACTTTTGAACCAGGGTAACCAGCATGGCTCAGAGGTTAAAGCGTCTGCCTCCAATGCAGGAGAACCGGGTTCGATCCCTGGCTTGGGAAGATCCCCTGGAGAAGGAAATGGCAACCCACTCCAGTAGTCTTGCCTGGAGAATCCCACGGACGGAGAAGGCTGGTAGGCTACAGTCCACAGGGTCGCAAAGAGTCGGACACGACTGAGTGACTTCACTTCACTTCAACCAGGATGTGCAGAAATACTGTGTAGTCAACACCAAAGTGGATCTGGGGGAAAGAGAATAATCTGGAAAAGGCCGGGGCATTTCCAGAGTATTGGGCAACTGTGAAAGACCAGTGGGGCCGTTTCCCGTATTCATTGTGAACGCTGCGTTGAGGGCACCAGACAGTCAGTGACTCCAGGGAGATGTCTATCAGGTAAGTTTACTCATGTGCTCAAAATGGCAAAGCGGTTCCCCTTTTCTCAGCCACCATACTGTTCTTGGATACTAGGTCCACTCCCTGGTCCCAGCTTCTCTATCTGCTGCTGTTTTTCTTTCTCTGTCTTTCACAGTCTCCCTCTGGACCTTTATTCAGAAGATTGCTTCAGGGAACCTTCCAAGATTTTCCTTCTACCATCCAACACATCGTGCCCACTTCCCATGCCTTACTTTTTTTTTTTTTTTTTTGAGGATAATTTCTTTATGGTGTTGTGTTGGTTTCTGCTGTACAATGAAGTGAATCAGACAGATACATGTACCCCCTCCCTCTTGATTCACATCTCACCCCACCCCTCTGGGTCATCACAGAGCCCCGAGCCGAGCTCCCTGTACTATACAGCAGCTTCCCACTAGCTGCCTATTTGACACATGGCCGCGTATAGATGTCCGCTGCTCTCTCAGCTCATCCCACCTTCCCATCCCCCCCACTGCATGCACAAGTCAGTTCTCTACATCTGCCTCTCTATTCCTGCCCTACAAATAGGTTCATCGGTACTATTTTTCCAGAGTGCATATACATATATATACATTAATATACACTGCTTGTTTTTCTCCTTCTGACTTCCTTCACTCTGTATGGCAGACTCTGGGTCCAGCCGCAGCTCTACAAATGACTCAGTTTCGTTCCTTCTGATGGCTGAGTAGTGCTCCCTTATGTCTAAGTACTGCATCTTTTTATCCATTCCTCTATTGATGGACACATGGATTGTTTCCACGTGGTGGCTATTGCAAAGAGTGCTGCAGTGAACGTTGGGATGCATGTGGTTTGTCCTGAATTGCGGTTTTCTCATGGCATACGTTCAGCGCTCAGATGCTGGGTCATGCGGTACTTCCCATGCTGGTCTTGTGTTAATCCTTAGGACTTATCTCTTTCCAACACACTCTAGGATCATCTATGTCATATGTATTTTCCTTTTTAGTCTTTCTCCAACATGTACAAGTAGATTTGCCAGCTTAAATTTAGAGCATGCTGCTGCTGCTGAGTCGCTTCAGTCGTGTCCGACTCTGCGCGAACCCATAGACGGCAGCACACCAGGCTCTGCCATCCCTGGGATTCTCCAGGCAAGAACACTGGAGTGGCTTGCCATTTCCTTCTCCAATGCATGAAAGTGAAGAGTGAAAGTAAAGTCGCTCAGTCGTGTCTGACCCTCAGCGACCCCATGGACTGCAGCCCACCAGTCTCCTCCATCCATGGGATTTTCCAGGCAAGAGCACTGGAGTGGGTTGCCATCTCCTTCTCCAATGCATGAAAGTGAAGTTGCTCAGTCGTGTCTGACCCTCAGCGACCCCATGGACTGAAGCCCACCAGGCTCCTCCATCCATGGGATTTTCCAGGCAAGAGCACTGGAGTGGGGTGCCACTGCCTTCTCCAATTTACAGCATAGACCTGCCCAATAATACATATCGAGTCAGTTCTGTTAGACTCAAGGAAATAGTACTGCCTGTGTTTTATAATATGGATTGGCTTTGTTTTCCATTTTTAAAAAGTTATACAATTTTACTGCAACAAGTTTTCAATAATGTAGAAAAGTAAAAAAAAAAAAAAAGAATAATTTAGACTCTTTGTTATTTTTCCTTCCCAAGGATGAACATGGAACATGTTTATTTAAATTATTTTCATAATGCATATTTAAATATGATATGTGATATATGCATCTTACGAAATGTTTGCAAATTTAGGATCATAGTGTATATATAATTTTGCAGTCTGCTTTAAAAATGTAATGCTGTGCTTTAAAAAACTTCCAATATGATACATATTTTAATCTGAATTTTAATGGCTGATTAGTACCATGGAATTTATTAAACTAATTTCATTTTGTTGAGCATTTGCACTTGTTTCCAATTTTCACTACTATCAGTAAAATTATAGTAAACATCCTCATACACAAATCTTTCTCTAAATCTGATTATTTCTTTAGGATAAATTCCAAATAATGGAGTTGTGATGAGTTTTAAATTGTCCTCTTTTCTTTTCCTGAGTCTATGCCAGACTTTACTCAGCCCTAATGACAACATGCTCTTCATTTTCTTGGTATTTTTAGACATGCCTGAGGAATTTAGAGAGTAACTAGTTATTTTCTTCGGCTAGAGTACTTTCTCTTCATTTAAAAACTCAAATTCAACATTGATCCAGTTTTCCAAACAATGCAGTGTGTTTATCTATCTGCATTATTTAAGCGTCATTTATCTGTAGGCAAGATTCCAGTTTAAATGATTAGACACATTGATGAAATGTTTAGAACTCTTCCCCCTTGGAAATATGCATTTATATTGCCATCCGTAATGATCAATAGTCATCTTAATTGCTTAATTTTCCAACAGAAACATTAATGTTTGCATGACTATTAAGTAACTCAAACAAATCTTAATTACTGTAGTCTAGACTAATCACATTGGCTGTTAAGACCTTACACTGGAGGAAGAAAAAAATCACGTGTTTGGAAGGTGACACTCTCCTCCCAAACTTGACCTCAGAATTTCCCCAAAACCATGGAATGCCCGTCAACATTTATTGAATCACTGGTTCACTTTAAACTCAGTGCTAAATGCCAGGTATGCTTCATGCTAACACACATTCTAAATATTCATGAAAAATATAAATGAAGAACTCCATTCAATAGAATCAAGTATGTAAGGAAATGATTCAAAATTATGTATACATATCAGATGTAAAATGAGAGAGGACAGTAAATTGGAAATGAGTCTAAGCTGGATTGAAGAAGAGAGAGAGAGGTATTGAACATAGCTGGTACTCCTCAAATACGGATTTAACTTCAAGGAGGAATCAATTCTGTTTCAAATGAAGAAGGATATTTTGTGTACAGAATGGCAAATTGGCTTCCAAAGCTAATTCTGCTGGAAATAAGGGGTCTTGGGATTTGTGCACACGAAGAATTCAAATTAAGCTTGTAAACTCTTGTAAGAAGATAGTCGCTATGCTCTTTTATTCACCTACATACATTCAGGACAATTACAGACCTGTAGTGGGCACTTGTGAATCTTGCTAATAGAAATGTTTGAACCACTTGAAGATGATCATCAAAAGGAACAAAATTGTGCTATTTGCAGAGATGTGGTTGAAGCTAGAAACTGTCCTACACAGTGAAGTTAGTTGGAAAGAGAAAGTCAAATAGCGTTTATTAATGTTTATATGTGGAATCTAGAAAAATGGTACAGATGAACCTATTTACAGAGCAGAAATAGACGTAGAGGGGGGAAAAAAAGTACAGACACAAAACAGAGAAAGAGGTGG
Organism: Connochaetes taurinus; assembly: GCA_006408615.1. NCBI lineage: Eukaryota > Metazoa > Chordata > Mammalia > Artiodactyla > Bovidae > Connochaetes > Connochaetes taurinus. The sequence goes on along the minus strand of SJXO01005437.1, from coordinate 77,906 downwards.
TGGGATGACCTAGAGACTAGGAGACTAGTCTAGGATGAACTAGGAGGCTAGAATTGACATATGTACCCTACTGATCCTAGGCATAAACCAGATAACTAATAAAAACCCTACTGTATAGCCCAGATAACTCGACTCCACGCTCTATGATGACCCAAATGGAAACACAGTCCAAAAAAGAGGAGATATGTATATATACATATAGCTGACTGACTCTGCTGTACAGCAGAAACTAGCACAGCATTGTAAAGCAACTGTATTCCAATAAAAAGTAATTTAAAAAATGATCATTAGGTGTGAAAAGTCAAGCTTTTACAGACTTTCTTTAAGATAAACCATTTAAATAAAAAAACTCCAGTATAATATGATAAAGTGAAAGTCGCTCAGTTGTGTCTGACTCTTTGCGAGCCGGTGGACTATACGGGCCTTGGGATTCTCCAGGACACTGGAGTGGGTAGCCGTTCCCTTCTCCAGGGGCTCTTCCCAACCTGGGGATTGAACCCAGGTCTCCTGCACTGCAGGCGGATTCTTTACCAGCTGAGCTGCCAGGGAAGCCCTACAAAATGATAAAGGCATTTTTAACATTTCCTTCCCCTGTCTCAAAAAGGAAACAGAAGAAACCTTTGTCTTCAGGAAAACTAAGAAATCATGTCAAGTGCAGAGCAGTGAACAAACTGCTTCCTGGCTGAGTGGGCAGTCTGGCCAAGGAGTGGAAGCCACCGACGCGCTGCTGTCGTCCATCAGAATAAACAGCTCCTAGTGAAGAGGGGCAGAGACCTGAGAGGCATCTCCAGTAATTAGAAAGGAATGCAAACAGGCTCCTGTGAATCCTTCCTCTCGACAGAGCCTGCCTGTCAGCCTGTCTGTACTGCTCGCTCCAGAATCCCATTTGCAACCTTGAAATCCGACTGTAAACTTCCCTTCGCTTCATCTAGCGGAGACACACTTAGGATGGGCTCAGGATGCAATTAAGCTGATAGGGAAAAAAAAAAAATGAAAAAAAATCTCAGATTTTTAAAAAACCTGTCACCCCCGTCACTTCCATAGATCTTAGACTCCTAACTGTCTGATTGCTGCTGGAGGTGAAGCACGTTGAGATTGCATCCGTAATTAGAAGTTTACAATCATATCTACAGACTATGGGATGAGATCTTCCTGTAGTCTATACCGGGCTTCTCAGGGGGCCCAGTGGTACAGAATCCACAGAATCCGCCTGCCAACGCAGGAGACACAAGAGACGTAGGTTCGATCCCTGGGTCTGGAAGATGCCCTGGAGGAGAGCATGGCAATCCACTCTGGTATTCTTGCCTGGAGAATCCCGTGGACAGAGGAGCCTGGCATGCTACAGTCCACGGGGTTGCAAAGAATTGGACACAACTGAGCGACTAAACAACAACAAATTTCTCCTAGTTCCTAAACTCCAAGTACAATATGTTCATTCAAGAAAGAAACTTTAGTTAAAAAAAAAAAAAGACCATGAACATGCACTTCTGTGAACACTCACCTTCTGCTTCGTTACACTGAGTTCTCTCTACTCAGGTGTCTCTCTGTGTCATCAGAGCCATCTCTCTGACAATGTCCAGCTTTATTACATAAAAATCAAAGCAGACCATCGTAGCTCTCTTTGCTTCATAGGGAACATGATGGTCTGACTCCCAGATATCAACAAACAGCTTTGAGACCATCTGGCTCACGGGAGTTGGAGTTTAACATCTGAGATCTTTGTGATCCAAGACCTGTGTATCCAAGGGCCAAACCCTGGGTCTTCAAAATTTGGAGTCTTACCCAGAACCATGGACTGGGTTGCCCAGAACTTGGACTGCAAGGAGATCAAACTAGTCAAAGCTAAAGGACATCAATCTTGAATATTCTTAGGAAGGACTGATGCTGAAGCTGAAGCTCCAATACTTTGGTCACTTGATGGGAAGAGCCAACTCACTGGCAAAGACCCTGATGCTGGGAAAGATTGAAGGCAGGAGGAGAAGTGGACGACAGAGGATGACATGGCTGGATGGCATCACTGATTCAATGGACATGAGTTTGAACAAGCCTCTGGGAGATGCTGACAGACAGAGAAACCTGGTATGCTGCAGTTTGGGGGGTTGCAAAGAGTCACACACAAGTGAGCAACTGAACACCAGCACCTTAGGTTTTCCAATTTGCCAACCCTGTGAGAATTCAGTTATTTTCTATAGTCATTGAAATTGACCATCTACAGAAAGTGGCGCTGTGCCATAATGTGGGGGGGGGGGAGGAATTCATTCAAAAACAAGCAAATCTCTACAGAAATCATCTTACCTTCATAAGCACCGATGTAGTTTCTTAGGAATAGTAATTGTCTTTTCGCCTATTTTTCATTCCTCTCTCTTGTCCCATCATAGAAAGAGAATATCGTATATCTCATTGAGTTGATAACACTTTAATTTATGGGTTTTCTTTTTCATGGATAGAGAAAATCAGACATGAAATGTTTGTGTATTCATTATTCAGCCCACCTCTATGGCGGTTCATTAAGGTAAGATGAAGACTGCATACATGCATTAAATCCAAGCCCAAGCTGTGTATTTTCATCTGACACGGGCATTTTAAGGGGCTGTGATGGATACGTCATTAAAAGAATTAGATTTGAGCCTAAATTAGTTATTGAACCACCTCCAGGCTGAGGTTTTCTATTGTGTGTGAGATGGGACAGGAGGACCTGCCATTCTACATAAATCAGATTATCTATGCCAGGGCTGTTCAGCTTCCAACACCGGGAGAACGGTTGTCCTGGAAAGAGATTAGAGAGCATTTCACAAAAGGGCCTTTTCATTTTTATAAAATTGCAAGGAAGTTCATTTCCACCCAGAAGGAACTGCTGTGGCAGCTTGAGTAAATGTTAGTAGCCCAGTAACAGTAGACCCAGGAAGGGCAATCATCATGAGTTTTGTTCCTTGGCATCCTTGGAACTCTGTGTGATGAAGCTATCTTGGACCACCTTCAATGATATAGGTTCAGATAACACCCTGTCAGGTTAAAAAAAAAAACACAAAAAATTGTCTGTTGATGAACCACCATGCACCATTTTTAGGAAGCTGTTTCTGAAATGCAGTTTAACCTGAGAGGACTATTGCCACTTAGATTAAATGACTTATTAATAAAGGTAGCTTGGTGGCGGAAAAAGAAAAAAAAAAACTTGCAATGCAGGAGACGTGGGTTCAATCCCTGGGTCGGGAAGATCCCCTGGAGAAAGAAATGGCAACCCATTCCAGTATTCTTGCCTGGGAAATCCCATAGACAGAGGAGCCTGGTGGACTACAGTCCGTGGGGTCGCAAAACAGTCAGACATGATTTAGTGACTGAACGATAACAGCAAAGAAAGACAGCATCACTAGGATCTAGGCTCCACTCTGAGGAAGGGTCAGACAAGATATGATTAATATGAGAAGACCCAAGAATCCAACACCGCTTTCTCTGCACCCCTATTGTATCAGTGGTGAGTCTACCCCTGTTCCATTGATGGGTCAGTCCCATCATCCACTGTGTACATTTATTTAGATTAATATGTCATGGGTGCCCAGACTCTTAAAGACAATTTATGGCAAAGCAAATACTTAATTCATCAAATATGCATCTCTTGCCTTCTAAGTGCAGTCATCCTCTAGGTAATGGGATATAGCGATGAGCAAACAGATTAGGGAGGTGTGCGTCCATGAATCTTACCTTCTAGTGTGGGAGAGGGGAGGGTGCGGAGGGGAGGTTTAGCAATAGAGGAACAGACAGATCAACCCACATACTGGTTTGGATTCGCTGAGTGTGGTTACAGAAAATGAAACCCGGTGAAAAAAGACGTGATGTCAGTTTTTAGTCTCCTCCTTGTGACAAGCCGGGCTTCCTGCTGGAAAGAACTCCAGCGGGGTTGATGGCAGGTGAGTTCCTTGCAGAGGGTGCTTGTTACGCAGTCCCAGGGATTCTGAGAAAGCCTCGCTTCCTGTTTGCTGTTTTTCAGATGCCTTGGGCTCAAGGTGAGCAGTGTCCCAAAGGTGGCACGTTTTAGGGGTGGAATGGGGGCATGTCCTGAACTCCCCAGGCGTCTCTCCATCCATCCGGTCCCCATCCTGTGATAATCGGTCCCCATTCTGCCTGCCCCCTCCTCCTGCCCTGAACATCACGGTTTCAGGCAGGTGAAACTGTCCTTACTGAAGCTGAGTCTAGTCTATGTACCTCGACACCAAACTAAATCTCAGAGACAGAGTTTTGGGTGAAGTACTAGGGAATGGTTTTACTTCTTTGGCAGGCAATGGTAGCCAAAAAAACACGTCTGTCTCACTCTGGAGGGGGTTATGAGAAGTTTTACAGCAGTGGTTCAAAGAGGACGTGATCAGCTTGTGGACATTCTTCTGCTTGGCTGATGGTAGGAAATCTTGAGTCAGCATCACCACCCGCTAGTCCCAGCTGGTCTGGGGTCTACCTGTTTGTGGGCAGCACATTATTAACTTCTCCCACCTGCTGAAGGTTGCAAAAAAAGCTCAGAGATATTGTTTTGCCATGACCAACCTAGACAGCATACTAAAAAGCAGAGACATCACTTTACCAGCAAAGGTCCATGTAGTCAAAGCTATGGGTTTTCCCACTAGTCATGTATGGACGTGAGAGTTGGACCATAAAGAAAGCTGAGCGCCCAAGAATTGATGCTTTTGAACTGGGGTACTGGGGAAGACTCTTGAGAGTCCCTTGGACTGCAAGGAGGTCCAACCAGTCCATCCTACAGGAAATCAGTCCTGAATATTCATTGGAAGGACTGATGTTGAAGCTGAAGCTCCAATCCGTTGGCCACCTGATGGGAAGAGCTGACCCATTGGAAAAGACCCTGATGTTGGGAAAGATTGAAGGCGGGAGGAGAAGGGGACAACAGAGGATGAGATGGTTGGATGGCATCACCGACTCAATGGACATGGGTTTGAGTAGACTCCGGGAGTGGGCGATGGACAGGGGGGCCTGGCGTGCTACACTTCATGGGGTCACAGTCAGACACAACTGAATGGAGGAACAGCAGCAGCAAGAGCAATAATTCTTTGGGGGCCAACCAAACAACAACAGTGATCTTTCCAGGGCACCAGGACGCTGGCCCAAGGCTGCGCTGTTACTTCCTGGCTCCTCCTCCCTTGTCCCTGCCTCCCCTCTCTTGCCTGATGAGCAGCTGTTTGAACTTGCCCAGTTGGAATTCAGGGAAGGTCTTGGGGGCGAATGAAACCTATTTCCTGTCATCAAGAAATGAGAGACCCAGAAATGCCTCCGTGCCTAGGAGCCCCACAGAGTCTCACTCAGAATCATTATTAGCGATTATGAGTGTGCGGTTTTGTCCTGCTTCTGCGGGTTCACACAGGCTGTTCCTTTCAGGAGCAACATCGGTACATCTCCCACCAGCTGCTCTCCTGCCCCCGATTCCTTCCTATGGTCATGCCTTACCTGCCGCTCTCTTGCTCGTGGCTTTTTGCTCACTTGTTTTATTTGTCGGTTAACTACTGAGTTATAGGTAATGGCTGCCCTGTGTAGCAGGGGGGATCTTAGTTCCCTGACCAGGGATGGAACCTGTGGCCCCTCCCCCACCCCCAGTGGAAGCACAGAGTCTTCATGGCTGGACCAGCAGAGAAGTCACTCTTGCCCACATTTAGCACGGGAGACATGCACGTGCATTTGCAGAAAGCTTCCAGCCCGTTCGCGCATCCCATCTCATCAGAGTGCCCAGATCACTTCTCTGTGCATCCTCGTGGCCTGGAGATCCCTTAGGTCCCCTTCAAGGGGCAGACCACCATCATCACCTTAGCACTTACTTTTCCTTAACCATGTGATGTAGAGATGAACACATGTTGTTTTTTAGTCACTAAGTCCTGTCCAACTCGTTGCAATCCTTTGGACTATAGCCCCTCCAGGCTCCTCTGTCCATGGGATTCTCCAGGCAAGAATACTGGAGTGGGTTGCCATGCCCTCCTCCAGGGGAATCTTCCCAACCCAGGGATGGAACCCAGGTCTCCTGCATTGGCAGGAGGATTCTTCAACTCCTGAGCCACCAGGGAAGCCCATAAATGAACACATGCCATGAGTCAATTTGAAAAGTACAGATGCCTTTTGTTTCATTGAACAAAATCGTGTCCTGCCTCTTGTTCATATGCTCTGTTGACTTGTAGAAAAACACAACAAAACAGAGGAAAGCAAAACAAATAGTGGAACTTGGCTGTGCTTCGTTACCCCTTAATTACAGCGTCTTTAATAACTAAAGACCACATAAAGGTCCAAAGAACAGGAAAACAATTAGCAAATGCATTAAATGTTTGGTTATCCTTCAGTCTTAAGGATAATTAGATGTCTCAGACAAAGACTTTTGCTAGGATTGATGCCTTCTGTGTGGAAGCCGCCTACATTTCTTGAGTAATTTTGCCAAAGATGCCACACTGATTAGCCTTGTAAATGGATTAATACGAGAACATCTCACATCCAGCAAAATGCCTGTTGATGGGTGTCATTGGAAACGGAAACACAGGCATTTGCTAGTGTTTGACTTAAAGAGATGGGAGAGTTTTTTTTTTTTTTTTTCCTGAAGTATCTATTTTCATCGCTGCAGGGAGAGATTTTGGATGATGAGAGCAGAAACTCTTTGTCGTGTGGACATTTTCAATTATTTATATGGGCTGATAATATTTGAGAAACTTGGCGATAATTACCGCTTGATCCAAATCTGTATTTGAGGATCTGTTGAAGCAAATGATTAATTCATCAAAGTTGTTTGTCTTCCCATGTATTGCTTGGAAAGCGAAAGTGTTAATTGCTCAGGCATGTCTGACTCTTTGTGACCCCATGGACTGTAGCCCACCAGGCTCCTCTGTTCTTGGGATTCTCCAGGCAAGAATACCAGAGGGGGCAGGCATTCTCTTCTCCAGGGCATCTTCCCAACCCAGGATGGAACCTGGGTCTCCTGCATTCTAGACAGATTCTTCACCATCTGGGCCACCAGGGAAGCCCCATGTGTTGCCTACAGGCCTCCATCCTAAGGGCTCTCGAAAAAACATGGAACAGGATGGTGGCAAATTTAGTGTAACACCCGTGGTGGATTCATGTCAATGTATGGCAAAACCAGTACAGTATTGTAAAGTAAAATAAAGTAAAAATAAAATTAAAAAAAAAAACAAGTAAATATAATTCAAAATAGAGTATGAACCATGTGATTTAAGGGAAACAGCAGACAATTGGGTTTTGGAGAAAAAAGTTTACTTCCAAATAGGAAACTCTGAGACATAAAGGAAGTGATGTTAGACCAGTTCCTGGAAAACAGACCGTCATTTGCATATGTGAGCATTTGACTTTTTTGTCTCTCTTATATTTTTATTTTAACTGAAGTATTGTTGCTGTACAGATGTCACATAAGTTACATGTGTACAAGACAGCGATTCACAATTTTTAAAGATGTTTTTGCTCCAGAGAAGGGATAAGCTACCCACTCCAGGATTCTTGCCTGGAGAATCCCATGGACAGAGGAGCCTGGTGGGCTACAGTCCATGGGGTCACCAAGAGTCTGGCACAACTGAGCAACTAAGCAGGCACACGTCGTTATTATAGAATACTGGCCACATCCCTTGTCTTATATGACGTATTCTTGTAGCTTACTTTATACATAGCAGCTTGGGCTTCTTACTCCTATATTCCACCCTGCCCCCTCTGGCAACCACTAGTCTATTTTTGCTTTTAATCTGTGAGCCTGCTTCTTTATTTGTTACATTCAATAGTTTGTTGTGCTTTTAGAGTCCATGTATAGTTGACATCATATGGCATTTATCTTACTCTTTCTGACTTATTTCACTTAGCATAATGCTCTCAAAGTCCATCCACGTTGCTAGAAATGGCATTATTTCATTCTTTGTTGTGGCTGCGTAATATTCCATACTCTGCCTAAGAGGATGAGGCGGCTGGCAGGCGTCAGTGATGCAGTGGACATCATTAATGCAATGATCGATGCTCAGCAACCTTCAGGAGACAGTGAGCGACAGAGAGGCCTGGAGTCCTGCAGCCCATGGGTTCCCAGAGAGCTGGACATGCCTGGGCTACGGAACAACAACAACAAATATTCCATTGCAAGATACACAGACACACAGACAGACATACGCAACACACACAGACACACACCCTACATCTTCTTCATCATTCCATCTGCTGATGGACACTTAGGTTGCTTCCGTATCTTGGTATTGTAAATACCACTGCAGTAAACGTGAATACTCTTTCCAAATAGGCATTTTCATCTTTTCTGGATATATGCCCAAGACTGGGATTCCTGGATCATATGGCAATTCTATTGTTAGTGTTTTAAAGAACCTCCTTGCGGTTCTCCACAGTGACTGCAGCAATTTACAGTCTCACCAACAGTGGGGGGGTTTCTTTTCTTCCTACCCTCTCCAGTGTTGGTTATTTACAGACTCTTCAATGATGGCCATTCTTACAAGGGGCTTCCCTGATGGCTCAGTTGGTAAAGAATCCGCTTGCAATGCAGGAGACCCTGATTCCTGGGTCGGGAAGATCCGCTGGAGAAGGGATAGGCTACCCACTCCAGTATTCTTTGGCTTCCCGTGTGGCTCAGCTGGTAAAGAATCCGCCTGCAATGCGGGAGACCTGGGTTTGATCTCTGGGTTGGGAAGATCCCCTGGAGAAGGAAAAGGCCACCCACTCCAGTATTCTGGCCTGGAAAATTCCCTGGACTGTATAGTCCATGGGGTTGCAAAGAGTCGGACACAACTGAGTCACTTTCACTTCAATTCACTTCATTCTTATAAGAAACAGTTGAGTTTTGAGGGGAACAGAAATCCCTCCAGTTGATTCCTAAACGGAAGCTATTTCTAAAGAGGCAGTTAATGTCCCTCGTTCACAAACTGCCTTCAAATCCACACCCTCTGTTTGCCCGGATGACAGCAGTTTTAACATCCTGGGCTGGATCCTTGGGACAGAGCCGTTCTTTACTCTGTCTCTCCTCTGAGTCTGAATTCATACTTCGTCTCAGTTGCTGTTGTTCAGTGGCTGAGTCCAGTCCGGCTCTGCGACCCCGTGGACTGCAGCACGCCAGGCCTCCCTGTCCTTCACCATCTCCTGGAGCTTGCTCAAACTTCTGTCCATCAAGTGGGTGATGCCATCCAACCATCTCATCCTCTGTCATCCCCTTCTCCTGCCTTCAATCCTTCCCAGCATCAGGGTCTTTTCCAGTTAGTCCGTTCTTCTCATCAGGTGGCCAAAGTATTGGAGATTCAGCTTCAGCATCAGTCCTTCCAATAAGCCTTAAGGTTTTCCTTCAAACAAGATCCTTTGTGAATTGCAGGTGACTGTGACCCGACTGATCCTTGATAAGCTTCCCAGAACCTACATCTTAGCAGCAAAGTAGAACTCTGATACTTTGAGGGATTTAAGAAATAAGTCTTTGGGACCAAAAAATGCTAAACAGCACCATTTCAGGAAAAATCTGGGGCAGGTGACATTGCCATTTATTCCTGTAACATCTAGGGTGAACATGCAATTTTTCAAATGTAAACGCGAATCATTCGCTTTGAAGGCAGACTTAAAAACCCTGTTGGGATTGTTCCTTCAGACGAGATCCTTTGTGAATTGCAGGTGACTGTGACCCGACTGATCCTTGATAAGCTTCCCAGAACCTACATCTTAGCAGCAAAGTAGAACTCTGATACTTTGAGGGATTTAAGAAATAAGTCTTTGGGACCAAAAAATGCTAAACAGCACCATTTCAGGAAAAATCTGGGGCAGGTGACATTGCCATTTATTCCTGTAACATCTAGGGTGAACATGCAATTTTTCAAATGTAAACGCGAATCATTCGCTTTGAAGGCAGACTTAAAAACCCTGTTGGGATTGAGGACACCCCTACATAACTGCGGGGCCATCTGCCTGTGACCACAGAGGGGATGACTAGACACGAGTTGCCACCTGATTCGTAAATGCTGGCAACAAACTGGGAGTTTCCCAGTGGTCTGGTTGTTAAGACTCGATGCTTCCAATGCAGGGAGTCTGGCTTCCACCCATGGTCGGGGAACTGAGGTCTGGCATGCCAGGTGGCAAGGCCAAAACGAAACAAAAAAGAAGCAAAACAAAAACCACTGGCAGTGCTTTTGGGGGAAGCACTGATCTTTACTTTTGAATATTAGGAGCGTGTTTTTGAAACAGGAGACTTGAGCCCATGTAAACGGTTATGTCAGAATACAGCGAATTAGTGGCCTCATTTAAAGAGACCAAGTTACAGACACCGATGATAATGGAATGAGATGCTGTTGTTTTGACCATCCAGAGGAGAACAGAGTGGGCCTTCCCTGGTGGCTCAGTGGTGAAAGAGCCCGCCTGCCAACACAGGAGATGTGGGCTTGATCCCTGGGTCAGGAAAACCCCCTGGAGAGGGACATGGCAACATCCTCCAGTGTTCTTGCCTGGAGAAGCCCATGGACAGAGGGGCCTGGCCAGCTACAGTCTACGGGGTCGCAGAGAGTTGGACACAACGTAGGGAGTAAACAACATGAGGACAGAATAAAGCAGAGCTGTCCATGGTCTATACCACATCAAATGTGGCTTATTGATACACCCAGTATCACAGGTGGTCCTGGGCTCAGTTCAGTTCAGTCGCTCAGTTGTGTCCAACTCTCTGCGACCCCATGAATCGCAGCACTCCCGGAGTTCACTCAGACTCACGTCCAACGAGTCAGTGATACCATCCAGCCATCTCATCCTGGGTCGTCCCCTTTTCCTCCTGCTCCCAATCCCTCCCAGCATCAGAGTCTTTTCCAATGAGTCAACTCTTCGCATGAGGTGGCCAAAGTACTGGAGTTTCAGCTTTAGCATCATTCCTTCCAAAGAAATCCCAGGGCTGATCTCCTTCAGAATGGACTGGTTGGATCTCCTTGCAGTCCAAGGGACCCTCAAGAGTCTTCTCCAACACCACAGTTCAAAAGCATCAGTTCTTCGATGCTCAGCCTTCTTCACAGTTCAACTCTCACATCCATACATGACCACAGGAAAAACCATAGCCTTGACTAGACGGACCTTAGTCAGCAAAGTAAT
>SJXO01005437.1:26146-65346 GCA_006408615.1 Connochaetes taurinus | reverse complement strand
TGACGTACTCCTTTCCCTATTTGGAACCAGTCTGTTGTTCCATGTCCAGTTCTAACTGTGGCTTCCTGACCTGCATACAGATTCCTCAAGAGGCAGGTCAAGTGGTCTGATATTCCCGTCTCTGTCAGAATTTTCCACAGTTTATTGTGATCCACACAGTCAAAGGCTTTGGCATAGTCAATAAAGCAGAAATAGATATTTTTCTGGAACTCTCTTGCTTTTTCCATGATCCAGTGGATGTTGGCAATTTGATCTCTGGTTCCTCTGCCTTTTCTAAAACCAGCTTGAACATCAGGGAGTTCACGGTTCACGTATTACTGAAGCCTGGCTTGGAGAATTTTGACCATTACTTTACTAGCATGTGAGATGAGTGCAATTGTGCGGTAGTTTGAGCATTCTTTTGCATTGCCTTTCTTTGGGATTTGAATGAAAACTGACCTTTTCCAGTCCTGTGGCCACTGCTGAGTTTTCCAAATTTGCCGGCGTATTGAGTGCAGCACTTTCACAGCATCATCATTCAGGATTTGAAACAGCTCAACTGGAATTCCATCACCTCCACTAGCCTTGTTCTTAGTGATGCTTTCTAAGTGTGTCTCATAAGTGGGAGCTATGTGATTTCTGACTGATAACCTTTGAGGCAAAGGACAACCCATAAAAGTATAGATTTTCTTTACAGCAAAATGTAGCGTCTAGAGTAGAGCTTGACCAGGCATCCAATTCTGCAATGAGCTTTCACTACCCCGCCCCGCCCGCCACCCCTCCACCCCGTATCTCTTGTATGGCCTGAGTCTTCCTCCATGGAATTGAGGATCAGACCCTGGGCTTTTAACAGAAGTGAATACTTCCTCTTGGGTGACCGCCCACAAGATATATTGTTACAATGATGACAGCTATTACTGAAAGATAGATCAGTGCTGAATTTCAAATGCAGTCAAATCTTTTGTTTCCTTGTAACTCATCCCTTCCTGACCGCTGGATGACAACATTGATATTCAAGAATAATGGTTGCATATGTTTGAGTTCTATTATGGAAGGCCAGTGAGCCAAAGGATATGAAGGGACAAGACACAGTTGAGGAAGAAAAACTGCGCTTAGTGGCGTGATTATTTTTCTCAAAGTTAGTGAGAAGAGGAGGCATTCTTTTGGTATGTTTCAAAAAGATATTCAAAAGTGATCACTTGTTTTGGTACCGTGTCAGTCCTTTTTCAGGGAATTCAACATGGTTTTCCAAAAGAAATCATTTTGGTCCTGGTCTCTTTGGTTTTGGAAGCAACATCGTGTTTTTACAATTAAGAATAGATAAAACTCCTGTCTTGGTATCCCAGACACTCTATTTCAATGTTTTTCCCTTTCATCTTCTATCCAATGATGTGCAATATGCCATTTACTTACATATTTGTACAAGGCTATAATTATAAATTATGCAATTAAAAAATCACTTCACAACCTAATTAATACAGAAATGTTACACATGAAATTTCAGTCACTTTGTAATCCACTGCCTGAAGCTTCCTGAATAGGAAACTGATGGTGTTTGTTGATCACTAATGATTTATACAATGTGAGATTTCTCGCTGCAAACATGAAGTCTGTTGGAAGGAATAGGAGAGATACTCTCCCATATTTGCATATGAAAAGAACTTTAGAAGTCATCCCATTCTGAAATATCTGTATAATATATAGCTGATCAAATAAAGAAGGATCCTTTTAAAAGTAAAATNACTAATGATTTATACAATGTGAGATTTCTCGCTGCAAACATGAAGTCTGTTGGAAGGAATAGGAGAGATACTCTCCCATATTTGCATATGAAAAGAACTTTAGAAGTCATCCCATTCTGAAATATCTGTATAATATATAGCTGATCAAATAAAGAAGGATCCTTTTAAAAGTAAAATGGATGCTATTTAAAACTATGTTAGGATAACAGCCATAAATTGGGAAGTGGGGTTTTGTCCAAATACCCATTTTTTTTACCCCCAAGAAAACTCTGGCCAAATGTCTGACTTTCTTAGGAGGAAGAGGGGCTGTTCAAAAGATGCCCACAGGAGCAAACAGTTATGGCTAACTTTGACCCTCCAGTCTACCTGTCTCCTGGTTAACTCAGTACATCACACACGTTGAGCTGCATATGTGATATTGATCAGCGAGCTGTATATCACGAATTCTTCCAGCTCTAGCACAACTCTTTGCCTCTTTACTTCCCATGATGTTCTAGACAAATCTTGTTACCTTGGTCACAGTGACCAGGAACTGACTCTCCCCATTTTAAAAAGCGTCATGCCTAGACAGGGTAAATTTTGGCAGAAGGTCAGTAAAAAGAATAGCCTTCAGTTCAGTTCAGTTCAGTTCCTCAGTCGTGTCCGACCCTGCGACCCCATGAATCGCAGCATGCCAGGCCTTCCTGTCCATCACCAACTCCTGGAGTAATCAACTTTTAACAAAGGCAAAAATCTTCCCAACCTTCTTTACAGTGTTGGTGAACCATCGATACAAAACACGCTGATGTATATTTTGTATGTCTGAAATATTGCCTCATATTTCAAACCAACATTTTACACGCCACTATATGTAAAATAGATAACCAACAAGGACCGACTGGATAGTGTAGGGAACTATATTCAGTATTTTATAATAATCCATAAGGGATAAGAATCCAAAAGTCACTCAGTCATTTTCAGCTCTTTCTCACCCCATGGACTATACAGTCTGTGGAATTCTCCAGGCCAGAATACTGGAGTGAGTAGCTTTTCCTTTCTCCAGGGGATCTTCCCTACCCAGGGATAAAACTCAGGTCTCCAGCATAGCAGGCGGATTCTTTACCAGCTGAGCCACAAGGGAAGCCCAAGAATACTGGAGTGGGTAGCTTATCCCTTCTCCCGCGGATCTTCCTGACCCAGGAATCGAACTGGGGTCTCTTGCATTGCAGGCGGATTCCTTACCAACTGAGCTATGAGGAAAACCCATAGATAGATAGATAGATAGACCCAAGCTCCCTAACTATCCCTTCCCCCCATTCTTCACCCCAGTAACCATAAGTTTATCCTCCCAGTCTGTGAGTCTGTTTCTATTTTGTAAATAAGTTGTTTTGTACCATTTCTTTTTAGATTCCACCTATAAGGGATGCCACACTATATCCCTCTTCTCTGACTGACTTCACTTAGTATGACAATCTCTAGTTCCATGCACGGAGCTACCAATGGCATTATCTCATTCTTTTTAATGTCCAAGTAGCATTTCATTGAAATGGCAACCCACTCCAGTATTCTTGGTCAGAGGAGCCTGGCGGGCTATAGTCCATGGGATCGCAGAGTCGGACACGACTGAAGCGATTTAGCACATAGCAGAGAACATTATTTCACTGTGTATATGGAATTTTGACTTTGATTTAAGAGTGCACAAGAAAGAAAGGAGATAAAGGTGATTCCATGTATTTGTGGTCTCATCCTGTTGAGAATGGAGTTGCCCTTTTCTGACGTGCAGCAGATGGGGGCAGACTAAGGGAGTGGTTGAGAAAGGGATCTCTTACACAAACTGTAACTTGGGGCTCAAAGGGATTTTGGCTTTTTCAATATACATTGAATTCTGTTTCGCAGGCTTCAATATCTCTCTTACAAAAGCTGTATTTCCCCCAGTCTGATTTCACAAGGCCCTATTTCAGTATAACCTTATCTCTTGCTTCCTGCTTGAGACATTACTGAGACCTTGAGGAAGTAGCTAATTCACTCCAGAACCCCTAATCATTTCTTTGTGGCTCCCCTAAGCCTTGATGGCAGTGAATCTGAGTCCCAAGAAATCACTGGTGGCAATTTAACCAGTGTTTTGGGGCTACATATTCAGTTCAGTTGCTCAGTGGTGTCCGAGCCTTTGTGACCCCATGGACTGCAGCACGCGAGGCTTCCCTGTCCATCACTCCAGAGCTTGCTCAAATACCCCTAATCATTTCTTTGTGGCTCCCCTAAGCCTTGATGGCAGTGAATCTGAGTCCCAAGAAATCACTGGTGGCAATTTAACCAGTGTTTTGGGGCTACATATTCAGTTCAGTTGCTCAGTGGTGTCCGAGCCTTTGTGACCCCATGGACTGCAGCACGCGAGGCTTCCCTGTCCATCACTCCAGAGCTTGCTCAAACACATGTCCATTGAGTCAGTGATGCCATCCAACCATCTCATCCTCTGTCGTCCCCTTCTCCTCCTGCCTTCAATCTTTCCCAGCTATATATTAGTCTGTAGTCGCCTGCCCTCATATTGGTTAATTAATATTTATTTTATTAGTTAATTAATATTTCCAAGCTACCTATTAGTGCCAGTCTATTTCACAGCCTACTATAGGAGAGTTCTCTTCTCTCTCTATCTTTTTCAATGCCTGAGCTCACCCAGCATTTTAGACATGTGGCACACAGCTCCTTCAGCCTTAATTCTTCAGTTTAGATCACTTTGGATGGCACAATATATTGAAAACATACTCAAACTGAGTCTGAAAAGAATGGTATATATTGGTTTACAGAGCTTGAATTCAGATACGTGTGCCGTTTTCAAGGCCACCTTAACCAGAAACTCCCATCCCATGTTTGCTGAGATCCCTCTGGCTTTGTCTGATTCTAACGGTCGGCTTCATTCTCAGGCAGCTGTGCTCATAGTGTCAGAACGGCTGCCGCATTCCAGCCATCAATCAAACACCACTGTTCCCATAGGAGAGAGGCAGTGCTCCTACATGAGAAGGTGGAGTTAGAAGATTAGCTGTGATTGGACCATGCAGATCATGTACCCACCACATGCTGATTGTTTCAAGCTGAGATAACCCACAGCCATGGTGTGAGGAGGTTCATCCTCCACTGGGGTAAATGGACCATGTGGAGAAGAGACAGCTGTGCAGGGACTTCCGTGGTGATCAGGTGCTTAACACTTCACCTTCCAATGCAGGGTATATGAGTTTAAACTGTGGTCCAGGCACTAAGATCCCACATGCCCTGTGGGCAAAAAAAAGAAAGAAAGAAACAGAAAATGGAAGCTGTAGCTTATCCAATAAAAATATCAAAAAGAATCTTTTAAAAAAAGAGATGCATATGGAAATTAAAATTTCAGTGGCATTTCAAAGGGGGATTAAATGAATGGGCATAAGGTAACCTGTGTGCCTTCTGTGGTTATTTTGTCAATATGTATTCATCACACAGACACACATACACACAAAGCCTAGTTAACTGCTTCTCTTTTTAAGTGGTCATTTGTGTACATATTTGTTGTTATTGTTCAACCGCCCAGTCATGTCCGGCTCCTTGTGACCCCGTGGACTGCAGCACACCAGGCCTCCCTATCATAGCTCACCATCCATATTTACAATATGCATGAGGTGTTGATGGCTCAGTTGGTAAAGAATCCGCCTGCAATGCAGGAGACCCCAGGTTGATTCCTGGGTCAGGAAGATCTGCTGGAGAAGGGAAAGTCTACCCACTCCCGTATTGTTGGGCTTCCCTTGTGGCTCAGCTGGTAAAGAATCCGCCTGCAATGTGGGAGACCTGGGTTCGATCCCTGGGTTAGGGAGATCCCCTGGAGAAAGGAACAGCTACCCACTCCAGTATTCTGGCCTAGAGAATTCCATGGACTGTATAGTCCATGGGGTCGCAAGGAGTTGGACACGACTGAGCAACTTTCACTTTTTCATGAGGTGTTGTGATAGGCAGGATCCAAGTTGGCCACAAGTGGTATCCACCTCATATTTACACGCTCATCTTATCCCCTCCCTTCATTGTCAGCCACCTTAAGGCACCTTCTAATAAACATAATATAGCAGGAACTTTCCTGGTGGTCCACTGGTTAAGACTCTGAGCTTCCCAATGCAGGGAGCTCAGGTTCAATCTCTGGCTGGGGCACTAAGATCTCACATGCCACACTTCATAGCCTAAAAGAAGAAAAATTCCAGATGAACTTCTTCCAAATTGAAAGCAAAGAAAGACAGAAAAAGAATGAACTCATCTGAAAAAGATGAATAGAGCAAAATACCAGGATGTCAGCTCTGGACTAGGATGCCATCTTGGCCATCATCTCTGCTTTGCTTGTGCCAGGGGAAGCCAGCTGCCATGCTTGGAGCTATCCCATGGAGAAGATCACTTGTAAAAAAAAAAAAAAAATGTCATCTCTCTCCAAAAGTCAGCAGGGACTTAAATCCTGCCAGTGTTATGTCAGCAAGCTTGGAGTGAGCCCTTTCCCAGTCGAGACTTCAGATAAGACCCCAGCCCCAGGTGACATTTGGCTTCCGAGGTGGTGCTTGTGGTAAAGAATCCACCTGCCAAGGCAGGAGATGCAAGAGAGAGGGTTTCTGTCCCTGGGTCAGAAAGATCCCCTGGAGGAGGAAATGGCAACCCACTGCAGTATTCTTGCCTAGAGGACCCCACGGACAGAGGAGCCTGGTGGGCTACATTCCATGGGGTCGCACAGAGTTGGACAGGACTCAGGCAACTTAGCACACAAATGCACACAGGTGACATATAATTGCAGCCTTGCAGCAATTCATAATTTCCAGATTATCCAGTTCAAGGGCTCCTAGATTTTTGAGCTGCAAAATCTGTGAGATAAATTATTGCTTAAGTTGCTTATTTTTGTGGGTATGTTTTTAATGCATCTTTAACTGATACAGTTACAAGAGCTCTGAATTGGAAACCAATTAAATTTTCAACACCAGGGCCTTGGACACCCACATGACTGTGCAGCCACGTGGAGAGTGTGGAGTCAGGCCATTTCAACGAGAGCATTACTCATCTACTTACCACACTGACAGCTGCAGGCAAGAATCTTCACCTTCTCTGTGATCCTCGCTTCTTTGTAAAGAATAGTGAGCACTTCGTGAGGTTATTGCAAAGATGAACTGACTAAATCCATTATTCAAGAAAGCAGAAAGTAAGCCATCATGAGAAGTAAGATTTTTTTTTTCAATGAGTGTATTACTATTAAAATACATGCAGCCAAGGAATACTTAACGAATATGGGGACTGGTTTCTGCCTAGTAAGTTTAAATTCAGGTTATAAAATTGTATGTTAATGCTTAGCCAAAATGACTCAGCGGTGGAGGGGGGGCAGGGGTTGCGTGTTAAAATGTCAGTTGACTAAAGTTGATTGTGATAATGGTGGCACAAGTCTACGAATACACTGAAAACCAGTAAAACCTTTCGTTTTATGCTTTACGCTGGTGAATTGTATGGTATGGGAGTCTCAGGTCCATAAAGCTATTTTTAAAAGAAATGCCAAACATGCTTTTCTCCATGTTGCAGACTCCTGCTTGCTTCATTAACCATTTCAATATTCTCTGCCGTGACCATGTACTTTTTATCATCTTATTAAAGACTTAATGATAACTCCGATTTATAATGACATGCAGTAAACAGGCAAACAATAGATATGCTTGTCCATCACCTACTATCGGAATTTATCTCAAGATTTGGTATGGATTTATCATTCCTGTGAACTAAACAGGCAGAAAACAAATTTTTGAGTTTATTCCTTTTTGTTATCTGTTCAGTGCCAACACTTTATAAATGTGTGTAAGAAAAGCTGATTGCTGTGATGAGTATCATTTCATTTGAGGGGATAAAGTAATTATTGTGAATGATTTTCCAATACATTTTCTTACACAGTAAGTGCTGTATATTGCTTATCAGTTCAGTTCAGTTCAGTCGCTCAGTCATGTTCGACTCTTTGCGACCCCATGGACTGCAGCACGCCAGGCCTCCCTGTCCATCACCAACTCCCCGGAGTCGACCCAAACCCATGTCCATTGAGTCAGTGATGCCATCCAACCATCTCATCCTCTGCAGTCCATGGAATTCTCCAGGCCAGAACACTGGAGTGGGTAGCCTTTCCCTTCTCCAGGGGGATCTTCCCAACCTAGGGATCAAACCCACATCTCTGGCATTGCAGGCAGATTCTTTACCAGCTGAGCCACAAGGGAAGCCCCTTATATACGAACCTTCAAAGGAGGTGAATGTGCGTTTGCGCACATATCCAGGTGCGGAAGTTAGCTCACATATCTGCTTAGGCACTGTCCTGTGCGTGCCTCCTTTACATCTGATAGCGCTCTTATGTGCTTTACTGCACAGTAACGTGTAGAGTTGGAGAAGGACATGCCAACTCACTCCAGTATCTTTGCCTGGAAAATCCCATGGACAGAGGAGCCTGCTGGGCTGCAGTCTGTGGAGTCGCAAAGAGTTGGACATGACTGAGCGACTGAGCTGAACTGAACTCATGCAAGTATCATTCCCTAGCACAGTTGGAAGACTCTAGTCAGTCCAGTAAGGCAGGTCTGTGGGCTGCTTCTGGAAGAGCTCTGTCTGTGACCCCCGCCTCCTTGGTCTTCATGCCCTCCGGTAATTTCTTTCCTCCGTGTGGTGGGACCTGATGACTTTCTCCTAATGCACAGAGAAGTACAGACATGATCAAGTGTCTTTTCTGTGTTGTGGTGGTGGTTCAGTGGCTCCGTCTTCAAAGAGATTAAGTTTGTAGGCAAATGCATCCTTCCGTGAGTAATTTAAATGGAGTCCATCAAAAGCATTTGTTGCTGTTGTTCAGCCCCTTAATCCTGTCCAACTCCTTTGGGACCCCATGGACTGCAGCACGCCCGGCCTCCCTGTCCCTAACCATCTCCTGGAGTCTGCCCATCGAGTCGGTGATGCCATCCAGCCATCTCATCCTCTGTCGTCCCCTTCTCCTGCTGCCTTCAGTCTTTCCCAGCATCAGGGTCTTTTCCAATGACTCAGTTCTTCTCATCAGCTGGACAAAATATTGGAACTTCCAGCTTCAGCATCAGTCCTTCCAATGAGTATTCAGGGTTGATGTTCCTGAGGATGGACTGGTTTGACGTCCTTGCTTTCCAAGGAATTCTGAAGAGTCTTCCCCAGCATCACAATTAGAAAGCATCAGTTCTTCGGCGTCTAGCTTTCTTTGTGGTCCAACTCTCACATCTATACATGACTGCTAGAAAAACCATAGCTTTGACTGCACAGACGTTTGTCGGCAAAGTGATATCTCTGCTTTTTTAACAGACTGTCTAGGTTAGTCATGACCTTCCTTTCGAGAAGTAAGCATCTTCTAAATTCATGGCTGCAATAAGTATTACCAGTGTCTAATTTCATAACATAAATCACTGCTAAGGAAAAGTTAAAAATAAGAAAACAGTGTAAGTTTCTACAGAACAGTGCAAGAGCATATCCAATTGATATTATACATCAACCTAATATAGTAAAAATTTTTATTGAAATACCATAACTAGAAAATACAAAATCTGTTGTAGAGTATGATACTTTTTTTGTAGTCATAGTCATATTAATACTGCATGCCTGTGTGAGAAAAATGAGATTATGTGGATCACATATCAAATGGTGACTAGTTAAAAGACAAATTCAAAGTAAAATGAAAAAATAAACATAATATGATTTTCTCTTCCACATAAATCAACATTCAGAATCTCATCTAAGAGGTGGTGTACAGTTGCCATGGATGCCTAGCTATTTTTGTCCTAAAGATAAAACCAGCATCATTGCTTCATAATGATGAGTTGAGAATGTTTTGAACATTACTGAACAATCCACTGTTTTTAAACAATGAATTGATTAACACAAGATGATCAATTAAGAAAGAATTAGTAAAGTTCAAAGGAGACGTCACTTGGATTTATGGAGATGAGGAAAATATCATTTTCTGGAAATTATACAATATGGAAGGCTTGAGTGAGTTCATCTGTAATATTTCACTGAAGTGCATGCTCAAGGGCTTGTGGCAGTATGCTCAAATAATGACTAAAAACAATGAAGAGAAGGAACTCAAAGTGTTCAGAATTTGATTGGAATCTTTTCTGAATTATTCAGAAATGTACACTAGCTAGCTTAAAGCTACAATGAATGTGCCCATAAAAAGGTATATATTTTTTCAAAAAAAATCTAAATATCCTTGTCAGTGAATAGCTTAATTTGTTCATCAGAATATCAACAGTTAAAAAAATTTTTTTTTATTTACTTATTTGCCTATGTCAGATCTCAGTTGCAACTTGCAAGCTTACCTCGTGGCACGTAGTGTGTGAGACCTAGTTCCTTGACCAGGAATCAAACCCGCATGCGCCATATTATATGACAGATTCTTAACCACTGGACCACGAGGGAAGTCCCCAAAATATCACTGGTTTTAAATCATCAGGGACTCTACGTGAGGAAAATACAGGACCATTCAGAACACAAAATCAAATACCAGCTCTATTCTTCAGCGTGTCATTTATCCTCTCTCAAACTCAATGTATTCAGCTGTAAAATGAGAAGGGAAAAAAAAAAAAAAAACACGATCCCCACAATAAGGATGTCATGAGCAAACAGTGCTAAAGACACTGATTAAACACATGAAATATTTCGTGTAGCGGCCAGCATACATCTTCATTCATGGGAGATGTTGTCATGAACTTATCACAAGAGTCGGCCAGTGAACGACATCATTTGAAAACTAGGATCATGGCATCTGGTCCCATCACTTCATGGGAAATAGATGGGGAAAGAGTGGAAACTGACAGATTTATTTTCTTGGGCTCCAAAATCTCTGTGACCGGTGACTGTAGCCATGAAATTAAAGTTTGCCTGCTCCTTGAAAGAAAAGCTATGAAAACCCTAGACAGCGTATTAAAAAGCAGAGGCGTCACTTTGCCAACAGAGGTCTGTTTAGTCAAAGCTGTGGTTTTTCCAGTAGTCATGTATGGATGTGAGAGTTGGACTGTGAAGAAAGGTGAGCGCCTAAGAACTGATGCTTTTGAACTGTGGTGTTGGAGAAGACTCTTGAGAGTCCCTTGGACTGCAAGGAGCTCCAACCAGTCCATTCTAAAGGAGATCAGTCTTGGCTGTTCATTGGAAGGACTGATGCTGAAGCTGAAACTCCAGTACTTTGGCCATCTGATGCGAAGAGCTGACTCATTGGAAAAGACCCTGATGCTGAGAGGGATTGTGGGCAGGAGGAGAAGGGGATGACAGAGGCTGAGATGGCTGGATGGCGTCACCGACTCGATGGGCGTGAATCTGAGCAAACTCTGGGAGATGGTGAAGGACAGGGAAGCCTGGCATGCTGCAGTCTGTGGGTCACAAAAAGTCAGATACTACTGAGCGACTGAACAACATGGAATAATGTGCTGCTTAAAAGGCTTTCCTCCTGCTGGAGGAAGAACCAGTGAGCCAAGAAGAGGAGCCGGGGCAAATCGCTGTGAATGGAGGGGACTTTGAGAATGTTCATGGAAGACCTGTTCTATAGACAGGAGAGTAAACAAAGGGGGATCTTATTGCTGTTTCCTCGAGGCTGTGTGTGTGTGAGTGAGAGATTGTGAAGCAGTACGTTCATGCCTCTTTCTTGCAATCAGATCAAATCAAAGCGATTGGGAAATACATAGAACCCAGGGGAGCAGCTGGTGTTGATCTCCAAAAATCGATTGTTTTTTTTTTTTTAATTTTTATTGGAATATAGCTGGTTCACAATGGTGTGTTGGTTTCTGCAGTACTACCCATGATTCAGCCACATGTTTACGTACATCCCCTCTTGTTTTGGGGGGTTTCCTTCCCATTTAGTTCCCCAGGGAGCAGTGAATAGAGTTCCCTGGGCTGCACAGAAGGTTATTCTTCGTTACCTATTTTATGCGTGCATATTAAGTTGCTTCAGTCATGTCTGACTCTTTGCAACCCTATGGACCTTAACTGGCCAGGCTCCTCTTTCCGTGTGGATCCTCCAAGCTAGAATAGTAGAGTGGGTTGCCATGCCCTCCTCCAGGGGATCTTCCCGATCCACAGATAGAACCCGAGGCTCTTACATCTCCTGCTTTGGCAGGAAGGTTCTTCTTACCACTAGTGCTACCTGGGAAGCAGTGGATATATATCAATCTCAATCTCCCAGTTCATCCCACCTGTTTCCCCCACTTGCTGTCTATGTCTGCATCTCTATTTCTGCTTTTCCCATAAGTTCATCGCCACCATTTTTCTAGAGTCCTCACGTACGTATTAATATGTGATACCTTTTTTTTCTCTTTCTGACTTACTTCACTCTCTTTGACCTTGTCTAGGTCTGGCGGCATCTCGTTCCTTTTCACGGCTGAGTAATATTCCACTGTGTGTCTGACCCACGTCCAGACAGAGGTAGGACCTTCAGACCTTACAGGGAGGGCGGAGTGTCTTCACCTATGGATGGCCCGTGGAAAGGGTGTCAGGTTTCATCTCACTCCTTTGCAGCTGCTATAACAAATACCATAGATGGGGTGGCTCGTGAAAAGTATAAATGTATTTCCCTCAGTCCTGGAGGTTGGTCCAAGATGAAGGCTAGGGCAGACAGGCTGTCTGCTGAGATCGCATTTCCTGGTCTTCTCACTATGTCCTCCCAGGACAGCTGTCTTCTCACTATGTCCTCCCAGGGTGGAAGGGATGATGGAGGCTCCCTGGGGTCTCTTCTTGGAGAATGCTAATCCCACTTATGGCCTTCCCAGGTGGCGCTAGCATTAAAGAATCCTCCTGTCAATGCAACAGACACAAGCCGGTTCAATCCCTGGGTCAGGAAGATTTCCCTGGAGGAGGGCAAGGCAACCCACTTCAGTATTCTTGCCTAGAGAATCCCATAGACAAGGGAGCCTGGTGGGCAACAGTCCATGGGATCACAAAAGAGTCAGACATGACCGAGCGACTAAACTGAAGTGATTAATATAATACAGGCAGTTACTCACTTCCAGAACTCAGCACAATAATGTGATGGCTGTGGAAGTTCACAAGGTCTGTTCTGAAAACATTATGCATTCAGCCTCGCATTGAAAAGTGCNGAGAATCCCATAGACAAGGGAGCCTGGTGGGCAACAGTCCATGGGATCACAAAAGAGTCAGACATGACTGAGCTACTAAACTGAAGTGATTAATATAATACAGGCAGTTACTCACTTCCAGAACTCAGCACAATAATGTGATGGCTGTGGAAGTTCACAAGGTCTGTTCTGAAAACATTATGCATTCAGCCTCGCATTGAAAAGTGCTTCCTTATTGTTTTTAATTGTAGGCTGTGGTTTTCTTTTTTCCTTTATATATCATAGGCTTACTAAACTCGCCCTAGGATCTGACCTGCAGTAACAGTGCCCTTCCACTAAAAACATGAGTAATGTTTAAAGAAAATCATTTGCTCTTTGAAAAAGGAATATTGCAGTTGATTAGTGGGTTAGTAGCTCTACTGTGTCAGATGCTTGGAGGAAAATATCTTGAAACATGAAATTGGAAAGCAAGATCTCTCATCTTTGAGGACCTTCAAAGATCAAGGCTTATAAATACAATCCACAGTGGAAAAGAGCTTAATATGAAGCCCCAAACCACATTCTTATGGTTTCAAATAATAAACTCAAAGGCAGAGTGTTACACAAGTTTGTATAAGATCACTGAGAAATTAGAACAAATAAAGCCTTAGGAAAAAAGTTCCATTACAGGGCTCTAATAAAAGTGTGAAAGTGTTCGTTACGCAGTCGTGTCTGACTCTTTGTGACCACTCCTGGACCGTACCTCTGTCCATGCGACTCTCCAGGCAAGAATACTGGAGTGGGTTGCCATTCTCCTCTCCAAGGCATCTTCCCGACCCACGGATGGAATCCAGGTCTCCTGCACTGCAGGCAGAGTTTTTACTGCCTAAACCACCCGGGAAGCCCACAGGGCTATAGTGAATGAATACAAAAATACCCGCGAGCGTGTGCTATTTACAGGAAAAAATAAATCAAAGGCGTGAAGCTAAACTTAGAAAGTCCTCACAGAGTGTTGGCCTCTGTAAATATCCACCTGGTCTGTGTGTTTGTGGATTAAATCATGAATTGTGATTCCTACTTCTTCCTGGAACATTAGACCTGTGACCGCACCCCCTCTTTGTGAGGGGTCATTTGCTTTTATATGACCACATAGGCATGGTTCTTGGGCAGTGATCTCAGTGAGTCAGGATAAGCTTCTCATGGACAGATACGGCTTGGTTCTCAGATCATGGAAAAGGTGAAACGGTCTGCAGTTTTTCGAGGTGGCTGGATTTAATTGTCACCCAAATCTGCGACTCATGGGGTCGCAAAGAGTCGGACACGACTGAGTGACTGAACTGAACTGAAAGCTGACATTTCCATCTGTGCTCTCTCTACTCCTCCCAAACTTTCAGGGGCCACATACATTTCCAAGGACACTAAATTCTACATATATTTACGAAAGCTTCACGGTTTCCCACCTAGAAAATATTGCTTTTGGTCTCCAATATGCAGATCATCTAGCTTTTCTTTTTTTTGGAGTAGAATTGCTTTACAATGTTATGTTGCTTTCTGCTATAGAGCAAAGTGAGTCCGTTATACATATACATATGACCACTCTTTTTTAGATTCTGTTCCCGTGTAGGTCATTACAGAGTATTGAGTAGAGTTCCATGTCCTATAGAGTAGGTCCTTATTACTGTTGTTCAGCTCAGCTGTGTCCAACTCTTTGCAACCCCACTGACTGTGCACGCCAGGCCTCCCTGTCCATCACCAACTCCCGGAGTTCACTCAGACTCATGTCCATTGAATGGGTGATGCCATCCAGCCATCTCATCCTCTGTCGTCCCCTTCTCCTCCTGCCCCCAATCCCTCCCAGCATCAGGGACTTTTCCAGTGAGTCAGATCTTCGCATGAGGTGGCCAAAGCATTGGAGTTTCAGCTTCAGCATCAGTCATTCCAATGAACACCCAGGACTGATCACCTTTAGGGTGGACTGGTTGGATCTCCTTGCAGTCCAAGGGACTCTCAAGTCTTCTCCAACACCACAGCTCAAAAGCATCAGTTCTTAGGTGCTCAGCTTTGTCTACCGTCCAAGTCTCACATCCATACATGACCACTGGAAAAACCACGACTTTGACTAGAGGGACCTTTGCCAGCAAAATAATACTGTCTCTGCTTTTTAATGTGCTGTCTAGGTTTGTCATAGCTTTTAATTTTGTGGCTGCACTCACCATCTGCAGTGATTTTGGAGTCCAAGAAAATAAAGTCTGCCACTGTTTCCATTGTTTCCCCATCTATTTGCCATGAAGTGATGGGACCGGATGCCATGATCTTCATTTTTTTGTGAATGTTAAGTTTTAAACAAGTTGTTTCACTTAAAAAAAAAAGGGGGGGTCCTTATTAGTTATCTGTTTTGTATTTGGTAGTAAAAAAAACTTACATGGTGTTAACACATGTTTTAACATGCCTCCCATCCCAACAATTTTGTAGAAATTTTGGTGGTATTTTTGTTAGTGAACTGTGTCTTCTTTACTGAAATTATGAAATTATGGTCATAACGGGCCATTTGTAGGGCAAGGGAAAGCCACTTACTGACATCAGAACAGATGTACAGACAGGATAGAGGATGCTATATAGTAGAAAAAGAATGAACTGTGATATTAGCTTCTCTTCAGGTTGACTCACCCTCTTTGAGAAAGCAAAAGACACACTTAGAAAATTGCATAACCACAGCATAGCAGGGGCTGCGTGCTAGAGAGGGATATCCCTGGGGTGTGGAGGGAGGCAAAAGACTAGGCTTTAGGAACGCAAGCAGAAGTTGGAAGCAAGGCTTCAACGAAGACATTCATTTTGAGCCTGCTCCCCTATCTCAAAGTTTCATAGTCCTATTTCCTTTTTTCCCCCACAATGGTTTTGCATATAGTTGCTATACAATGTTACCTAAGCTACAGTTCTGTAATATGATGTTCCCTAATTTTTAAAAGTGGATCCAGAGAGATGATATGGGGCGGGAGGTGGGAGGGGGATTCAGGATTGGGAGCTTGTATTCACCCGTGGTGGATTCATGTCAAAGTATGGCAAAACCAATACAGTATTGTAAAGTAAAATAAAGTAAAAAATTAAAAATAAAAATAAATAAATAAAAATTTTTTTTAAAAGTGGCACTCCATTTAAAGTTATTTTAACATATTGGCCATATCTCCTTTTCTGTGCTGTACAAACACATCGTTGTGGCTTATTTTATACCTAAAGCTTTGTATCTCTTGTGTGGGTTTGATCCTTGGATCAGGAAGATCCCCTGGAGAAGGGAATGACAACCCGCTCCAGTATTCTTGCCTGGAGAATCCCATGGATGGAGGAGCCTGGTGGGCTACAGTCTAAGGGGTCCCGAAGAGTCAGACTCAACTGAAGGTCTAATACACGTATAAGGAACATATCCTTGCAATATCTCAAACTCCGTCACTGTGATGATACTTGTGATCAGTCATCTGTGACGTTGCTGTTGCAGCTTGGTCAAGGCACAGGTTGATGACATTTCTTGGCAATAAAACATTTTAAAATTAAGGTCTGTGTGTTGTTTTCAGACATGCTTATTGCAGCCTTCACTGCCTGCAGTATGATGCAAATGTTACATTTATCTGCACTGGGTTTGCTATATTTTTTAGATTCCACACTCATCATAAAATATTTCTCTTTCTCTGTCTGACAAATTTCACTTAGCCTAATGGCCTCCAAGTCTAATCCGTGTTGCCTCAGATGGCAGATTTTCAGTCTGTTTATGGCTGAATAGTATTCTGTTGTATGTATATTGTTGTGTCTGTATATATATATATATATATATGACATCTTCCTTAATCATTTAGATAAATGATTGATGGACATGTAGGATCTTCCATATCTTCCACTATTGTAAACAGTGCTGCTATGAACTTTGGGGAGTGTACATCTTTTAGAATGATTGTTTTTATTTTTCCTAGATATAAGCCCAAAAGAGTGGATTTGCTGGGTCATATGATACTTCCGGTTTTAGTTTTTTTGAGAAACCTCTATTCTTCTCCACCGTGTTTGCACCAAGGTACCTTCCCTTCAGTAGTTCACCCCCCAAGAGAAATCAGCATGACCAACCTTGTCATGTCAGTTTCAAGAGATTTGTTTTCTTTAGGTCCAGGCTTTGTGAAGTTCTCAGATAGTACAGTGACTCTCATATTGGGCTGTCTTGTGGTGTGTGGATAATAAACCATTGTAATTCTTCTTCTTTTTTTTTTTCAAAGGTGATTTGAGAGTGAAAAATGATGTCGTGTATTCCATCATGTTCACTCATCCACTTTTCCAGGTAGGGAATGGCCTTGTTAAATAGACCATCCGTCCCGAGTGGGTGATATCTTTAGGAATGCCACAAGTGTGGCAAACAAAATAATTTAGGAAAGAACCACCGTTGCAGTTCTTGTCGGCATTTTCCAGAGTTCATCTTCCAGATGGTCTCCTTGGGAGCGTTTGTGAACTGTAGCTGAAACACTAGCTGTAGACCTAATAATGGTCGCATGAGCACCAATTGACTTCTGTGTTGATGTGGAATATGCCATAATATACCCTATGCACCTAACCTGTCAATAACTTAAAGATGTGTAATACCTGTTGACTATATGAAGTCGTGTACCTTTTAGCTCCTGTGTTTCTTACTGTCTGGATTCAGACCTTTGCCATCAGATTATCATCTCAGAGAAGGATAGGACGACAGAAGATGAGATGGTTGGAGGACATCAACGACTCAATGGACATGAGTTTGAGCAAGCTCTGGGAGTTGGGGATGGACAGGGAGGCCTGGCGTGCTGCAGTCCATGGGGTCGCAAAGGGTCGGACACGATTGAGCCACTGAACTGAACTGAACTCCTTTATGAGATAAAATGTACTGTGTGAATGCAGATAATGACTTCATGTCTGGTTGGAGGTTTGCAGTGATCATCATCCTGTGAGATTCGACACATTTAAATAGCATTAATTTCTCTAGTAAATGGACATCACAGGGTATTTCAAGGACTGAGTTTCAGTCCTTGTTATCTCAATCTAACTGACAAAGTTGCAGTGTTTTGTAAAAATCATAATAAAAGAAACCTTAATCCTGAGTTGTATTTGCAGAGTGTCAGATTATAGAAAATTGTGCCCATGGCAAGACAGTCAATCTCGTTTTAAAGACCATGATATTTGCTTTGGGAGTCCATGCATTGCAAACGAGCAGTCTTTTCTGGGTTATGTTTATTAATATCTTTAATATCTCAGTGTCTCTTTCCTGAAAGATTCCAAAATTAACTTTTATATCATAGTATAATTTTCTCACACAGAGAAATAGAGACACCACAGACACTCAGCCATGTACTGGCCACAAAAAAAAAGTCACAATTTTTCTTGGAAAGCTCACCCTAGGAATAATTCATTTGATTAGAGTATTCCATCAAACACCCGAGGAGCAATGCATTCAGACCAACTGGGTTTTCACTCTTAGAGAACACAAATTTATTTTTCAGCCATTCAGACACGATTTGAATATGTTTTGTCACTGTATGCCAAGAACCGTTATCATGACTTTAATCAGACCATCCGAGATACTAGATAATAAGAGTTAGCCAAAATCAAGGTCTAATATCACGTATCTGAAAAGTTTATCATTTCTGCTTTTTATAATTGCACACGTGACAGGAATACCTAAATTTGCTTTCAAATTGCAGTGCCTGACCAGTGCAGAAAGTGTGTTAGTCACTCAGTTGTGTCTGACTCTTTGTGACCCCATGGACTGCAGCCCGCCAGGCTCCTCTGTCCATGGGATTTCCCAGGCAAGAATACCGGAGTGGGTTACCATTTCCTTCTCCAGAACAGAAAGTGAGGAAACTGGAAAAGATAGATCAGAAGTACAGGAGGGGGCAAAAAATAAACCAAGTCAGGCTTCAGTGATTGAGAAGCCATTATTACCCCGTAGCAAGAGCCAATATGCAGGACTAAAAAGAGAGCAGGAGTGACATGGGGCTCTATTTGCAGAGATTGTACTTTTTTTAAAAATAGCTAGTAATTATATTGTTTTCAAGATTCACACTTAACCTTGTTTTTTTTTTTTTTCTTAAATAATTATCTTCTATAAATCTGTAACAGGGCTAGTTATGTGGGTCGCAAATCTGTACACAATACTCATTCATTTTTTTTTTAAATCTCTAATGAGCACGCACGATCGAATTCGTTTTCCTCAAATGATCCCATGATTGTTAAGGATATTAACTCTAATAATGTTTGCTTCTAATGACATGTAAATTAATCTCTGTTTGACCTACTATTGATGGCTGGACGGCATCATCGACTCAATGGAAATGGATCTGAGGAAACTCCAGGAGATGGTGAAGGACAGGGAAGCCTGACGCGCTGCAGTCCATGGGGTCTCAAAGAGTCGGATACGACTTAGCGACTCAACAACAAATTAGATCCTTCGGTGCATGCTGCTGCTGCTGCTAAGTCGCTTCAGTCATGTCCGACTCTGTGCGACCCCATAGGCGGCAGCCCATCAGGTTCCCCCGTCCCTGGGATTCTTCAGGCAAGAACACTGGAGTGGGTTGCCATTTCCTTCAATGCATGAGAGTGAAAAGTGAAAGTGAAGTTGCTCAGTCGTGTTTGACTCTCAGCGACCCCATGGAATGCAGCCCACCAGGCTCCTCCATCCATGGGATTCTCCCGCCAAGAGTACTGGAGTGGGGTGCCATTGCCTTCTCCGGTGCATATATCCATCCTAAAGATTTCTGCCTTTAATTCTGTGTTTAAAAAACCAGGAGCAATAGAGGTAGAAGCTTGCCATTATGTAACTGTTGAACCTCTGTACTAATTAGTGGTTAAATATGTAGCTACAAGATTTCATGACATCCTAGGAGCAGGAAGTCAGTTTGCATTATCATATCTGTATTTTAGCTCCATTATTGCAGGACCACCTAGCTCTGCTAACTCAGTTCCTGACTAATGATGAAAAGGAAGGACTAATACAAATACTGTTTATTGATATTTTACAGTACAGAGGCCTCCAACGTGAGATGTTTATAAAACTTCAGAGTTAACATCTCCCTTATATATGATTTTCAGATGTAAATACAGATGGTTAGGTGGCTTTTTCTATTTGACCCTTAAGCCAATGCAGGAAATGCAAGATATGTGGGTTCGATCCCTGGGTCAGGAAGATCCCCTGGCGAAGGACATGGCAACCCACTCCAGTATTCTTGCCTGGAGAATCCCATGGAGAGAGGAACCTGGTGTGCTACCGTCCATGGGGCCACAAAGAGTTGGATACAATTGAGTGTGTGTATGTGCACACGTACATATACACTTAAGCTCCATCTGGGACAAACAATGATGGTGATCAGAACAACAACAGCTGTCACTGTTCCAAAAATGGAGAAAATGAAATCGGTCATGATGACTCTTTCCCCTACACACACACCATGCTGAGAAATAGACCTCGGTAGGTGACTCCAACCTCAGGTAAACAGGCAGCTAGCCTGTGAACTCAGCTTCGATTTTGAATGTAGGGAGACCGCTCAGTGGTGGTCCAAGCCTCATCGTCCCGCTTGTTATACTCATTGGGATTATTGCCAGTGGGCTTCCCAGGTGGCCCTAGCGGAAAAGAATCCGCCTGCTAATGCAGGAGACGTAAGAGATGCGGGTTCGATCCCTGGGTCAGGAGGATTCCCTGGAGAAGGACATGGGAACCCACTCCAGGACTCTTGCCTGGAGAATCCCATGGACAGAGGAGCCTGGCGGGCTGCAGTCCATGGGGTTGCACAGAGTCAGACACGACTGAAGCGACTGACCACACATTATTGCCATCAGCAGCAAGAGCGTCTGTGCAGGCTGTGCTGCGTACCACGCCTTTCCCCATATTCCCTTACCCGATGTGAATGTCACGGCTCCCATTTCTGTCTGCAGGACGTTGCCAGTAAAACAGACTCATGAGTTGAAACTGACAAACAAACGAGGAACGGGAGTGTAACTGGTGTCTGTGTGTGTGTGTGTGCTCGCTTCAGTCATGTTTGAATCTCTGAGACCCCATGGGCTGTAGCCCACCAGGCTCCTCTGTCCATGGGATGCTCCAGGCAAGCATACCCAAGTGGCTTGGTGTTTCCTCCTCCAGGGGATGTTCCCGACCCAGGGATCCAACCTGGGTTTCCAGCGCCTCCTGCATCGCAGGCAAATTGTTTACCACGGAGCCACTGGGGAAGCTCAAAGTGATGTGTAGCTACGCTATATTAAGTTTTAGAGTGAGGCAGATGCTGTGCGTTCGTGTTGGAGAAAAGCCTCCAGACATCAGACACTAACTTCTTGGAGGGTGTTGGAATGTGTTCACTGGTTTAGCAAACACTGGCTGGCCACTTGCTTTTTTTTTTTTTTCCATGTTTAGACTACCCACGAGGAGATACACAGGTGATGACATAAAAGCTCTGTCCTCGCTGTGATGGCTAATTTTATGTGTCAATTTTGCTCCCTATAATTAGCAGAGACACTTCCCTTCATGGTGGGCACCCTGTTAGCTAAGTGGTAAGATAGCGTCATTTCCGTTTGCAGATTGGTAATGCTTTTATTCAAGTATATTTCCCTCTCGTCTGACTCTAAGTCTTTTTTTTTTTTTTCATGCTAAAATATCCATTAGTAGACTTGACTGGCAGCTGTATAAAATTCAGAAAAACGCCCAGGAGAAATGCTGGCTACTTCTAGAGAGGCCTGTTTGTTCCTTTTTTTTTTTTTTTTGGAATACCATTAATCCCATATCTTAATTTGAGAGATAAGAGTTGTAAATTGGGATAAGAAAGATTTGTCACCTATGAATTTAATGAGCCCTTAGGAATGAAACATTATATTCAGTGAAATAGTAATATAAAAATTTCATTGATCTTAGAGACACAGTGTTATTATGATGTTCTCATTTAAAACAGAGACACACACACAGAAAAATAGAGATAATCCTTAGAGAATTTAGTGTATTCCTTCAATTGCATGTTTTTTCCCCTTATTTATCACATTTTCATTCTATAGTTATTTGGGTTCATTTCTCTCTCCCATGCATGACAAGTTTTCAGAGGTGTTATGTCTGGCCCATCGAGGCACAGTTTTTTCCTCTGTGTTTGTTAATTTTGTATTGATGTTTCGTTGCTTTATAATGCTGTATCAGTTTCCGCTGTACAGGAAAGTGGCTCAGTTATACACATGGATATGTTTTCATATTCTTTTCCATTGCTGTTTATCACAAGATATTGAGTATAGTTTCCCTGCGCTATACCGTACCACCTTGTTCATTTCCCTGTGTTTTTGTACACAGCAGGTGCTTATTCAATGTTTACTACAAGTATTTTTTTACTGAATCCCTGATATTGTCATGCTTTACCCTTTGGGATAAGGTCAGGAATACAACCACTAAACACACATGGAACATCAGACTGGTTCCAAATAGGAAAAGGAGTACGTCAAGGCTTTATATTGTCACCCTGCTTATTTAACTTATATGCAGAGTACATCACGAGAAACGCTGGACTGGAAGAAACACAAGGTGGAATCAAGATTGCTGGGAGAAATATCAACAACCTCAGATATGCAGACGTCATCACCCTTATGGCAGAAAGTGAAGAGGAGCTAAAAAGCCTCTTGATGAAAGTGAAAGAGGAGAGCGAAAAAGTTGGCCTAAAGCTCAACATTCAGAAAACGAAGATCATGGCATCCGGTCCCATCACTTCATGGGAAATAAATGGGGAAACAGTGTCAGACTTTATTTTTGGGGGCTCCAAAATCACTGCAGATGGTGACTGCAGCCATGAAATTAAAAGACGCTTACTCCTTGGAAGGAAAGTTATGACCAACCTAGATAGCATATTCAAAAGCAGAGATATTACTTTGCCAACAAAGGTCCGTCTAGTCAAGGCTATGGTTTTTCCTGTGGTCATGTATGGATGTGCGAGTTGGACTGTGAAGAAGGCTGAGTGCCAAAGAATTGATGCTTTTGAACTGTGGTGTTGGAGAAGACTCTTGAGAGTCCCTTGGACTGCAAGGAGATCCAACCAGTCCAATCTGAAGGAGATCAACCCTGGGGTTTCTTTGGAAGGAATGATGCTAAAGCTGAAACTCCAGTACTTTGGCCACCTCATGCAAAGAGTTGACTCATTGGAGAAGACCCTGATGCTGGGAGGGATTGGGGTCAGGAGGAGAAGGGGACGACAGAGGATGAGATGGTGGGATGGCATCACCGACTCAATGGACATGAGGTTGAGCAAACTCTGGGAGATGGAAGGACAGGGAAGCCTGGTGGGCTGCAGCCTATGGGGTTGCAAAGAGTCAGACACGACTGAGTGATTAAGCCACAGCATCAGTGGTTCAGTTCCCTTATATGCAAAGCAGAGATAATTGCTGCAGTCTGTTTGTGTGGGGGTGTGAGGATTCAGTACACGCAAAGATCCAGAAACAGGCCAGGCATCATCATGGTCTTTATTGGTGATAGCGTTCCGTATTGGGATGGTCTGTTTAATCGTCTCTTTAATGTGGCCGTGTAGCAAACTAGCATTAGGCTGTTTATTCCCCCATCTATTTATTTTTACAATTAGCGTGTTGAATACCAGTGTTTCCAGAGAAGGGGCTTAGAGCTTTGAAACCCTGCAGAGAAAGTCGTGGGGAGAATTTCTGTGTTGCTCATTTCATGAGGAAAATGTTCCTTTGGCTGCTACCATCATTTTAAATATTCATGCAGCCTCCATTTAAATATAGTTAAAGAGGCATTTCCTCACCCTCAAATGAAACATAAATTCCAAAGAAAGCATCGGAACGTTCGCTGCAGCAGTGAAGTATTACCTCCCACCCACGTGTGCCTTTAGAAGTGGGTCTTCTCACTGAGCTCTGATTCTCTCTATGTGACATCCGGAGAGAAAATATTCCAAGAAAATATTCCAAGGCACTATTGATGAAAAGCTTTCACCTGTGAATATTGTATCAAAAATAGTACAAGTGGCTCTCTGCACTGATTAACACACGCCACTTCAGTGGTCTGCAGATTAGACTGAGTTGTGTTTATTCGTCAGGATAAAAATCTGCAGACTTCACTGATGGCTCAGAGGGAAAAACACCCACCTGTCCATGCAGAAGACTCAGGTTCGATCTCTGGTTCGGGAAGATCCCCTGGAGAGGGAAATGGCAACCCGCTTCAGTATTCTTGCCTGGGGAAATCCCATGGACAGAGGAGCCTGGTGGGCTACAGTCCATGGGGTTCGCGGAAGAGTCAGACACCACTGTGTGACTAAACCACAACAACGTAAATAAAAATCTTCATTTTTGGAGCCCAGCACAGAACAAGCTAACTGCCATCCAATGGCAATGGATAAACTGCCTGGTTCCTCTTTAGAAACTCATCTCTAAAGTGGAGATGAGTAGAGATGGCCCAGAAAGCTTATACTGAAGGGATCTTAAATCCCAGGCCCTTCTTAGAGAAGAGGGTTTATAGGAATTATTATTTCACTGTGAAAGGCTTGTTGAAAAGCATTCGATGTTTGCAGGAGAAAGTCAGTTCAGCTGATAGAAAGGATGAAAAACTGATCTTAGCGTTGAGGGTAAACAGGCTAAAACTGACACAATGAATCGCTTTAAACCTCCAGGTCTCTTCCAAGGACACAAGAATATGTTGTCTTAGCAACTGAACATTCCAACAGGTTTTAAGGAATATGCTTGACACCCTTGTTCCGATGATTTAAGATACTTGCCCACACCCCACCCCACCCCCATACCCCTGAAAAATTGAATTATTTCAAGAAGCATGACCTGTCACTTTCTGAAAGTAACTAAATGTGTTAGACTCATTCACAGATGCATTTTGCATACAAAATTGGAGACATGTGATGCTCTTTTTCAAAGGGAGGCTTGCTCTTAACAAGAAATTATCTAGTCTGTTTCCTGAGTCCATTCATTTTATTTGATTAGGAAAGTAATTGCTTTGCCCACTAATTCAGGATAAACTGTTTGCCTGCCCGTTGACTAGATCAGTGAGCGTGCAGACGCAGAGGACCCGCAGGAATGCAGGCAGACAAGAGCAGAGAGGCAGACAGAATCTCAGGACGAGTTTCTCGAGGGAAAGAGAGAAAGCAAAGAATTATTCAGGTGATAGCATGCCAGGCCTCCCTGTACTTCACCATGTGCCAGGGCTTGCTGAAACTCATGTCCATGGAGTCAGTGATGCCATCCAGCCATCTCACCCTCTGTCGTCCCCTTCTTCTCCTGCCTTCAAACTTTCCCAACATCAGGGTCTTTTCCAAGTCGGCTCTTCCCATCAGGTATTGAAGCTTCAGCTTCAGCATCCGGCTTTCCACTGAATATTCAAGATTGATCTCCTCTATGGTTCACTGGTTTGATCTCCTTGCTAACCAAGGGTCTTCTCCAGCTCCACAGTTCAAAAGCATCCATTCTAATCACAGCCCGTCTTGTGGAAGATAGTCCCCCGGAAGAGCTGCATTATTAACACACTCCTTTCCCTCCATTTTGCCTTTGTCATGAAAACAAACCAAAAAAAAGCATTAAAACCCAATTGCTGACTTTCTCTTTACCTGTTGAGGAAGGGCGCTAAGACAGAGCTTTGGTACATTGTAGATACATGCCATCCCATATGTGGGAGTAATCACATCGTCAAAGTGTAAATTTCACCCGGTCTCAATAGTGATACGAGGGCATTGGGGAGGCGCCAGAATTTTTTTTTTCTTCCATAGAAAGCACTTGCTTCCATTTACTTGCTTTCACACCCCCAGCAATTTGAAGTTACAACCTGTTGATGCCATGGTCTGGAAGATGAGTCTGGTTTGGAAAGACGTTCAACTTGTGTGCAGGGATACACAGATTTCAGGTAAGGCAGCAACATTTCTGCCCCCAAAACCTGTGTGTTTGATGTGTTCTGTTTGGTTCACCTCTGCCAAGCTGACTTCTATGATGAAGTCATTTTTTTTTTCCTAAAAAAAAGATATTTATTATGTATTTATTTATTTAGCTGCCCAGGGACTCCTAGTTGTCACACGTGGTTATCCTCTGTCTTAGTTGAGGCATGCAGAATCTAGTTCCGTGACCGGGGTGAAACCTGGGTTTCTTGCATTGGGAGCTCAGAGTCTCAGCCCCTGGACCAACTGGGAAGTCCTCGAAATAACTTTTCTCTTACTGGCCTGTTGCTGTGGTTTATGAAGATCAGTTCAAGGTTGTCACTTTTTTGTGCTGAAATCCCACGAAGAGATGCCTCCTCGTCCCTGGTGCCTAACCGGCCCCTTACCACGAGGTCGCACAAGTGTTCACACCCCAAGTCAAGGAGGACTTGCATGCAGGGAGGACTCAGGCATGTTCCCGGAGGCTTTCCTCAAAAACAGCCAGGGCAGCAAGGTGCCTTTCACACCTGCGTGCTTCATGGTCCTCGACTCGTCCACTTGTCATCTAGAAAGAAACGTGGCCAAGGGGCAAGGAGCAGGCAGGCAGTGAGGCCCCGATGAGCTGTCACCCATAAGCAGCTCCCAGTGGGGAACCGAGCTATGGTTCATCATCTTTGAGAGCAGCATATTGCTGTTGTTCAGTCGCTCAGTCGTGTCCAACTCTTCGCGAGCCCGTGGACTGCAGCGCACCAGGCCTCCCTGTCCATCACCAACTCCCGGAGCTTGCTCAAACTCATGTCCATGGAGTCGGTGATGCCATCCAACCGTCTCATCCTCTGTCGTCCCACCACAGGGAGCCCATTCATTCCTCCTTGGTGGCTCAGTATATTCTTTAGGAGAAACCCAATATGTTTCTCTGCAATTGGGTTGCAAGTCTTGGTCATATCTTGTGGATAAGTAAGTGCTGCAATGCTTGACCTCTGGTTGAATGCCTTTTTTTGTTGTTGTTGTTTTTTAATGTGGCTGCATCAGGGTCTTGGTTATACCTCACGGGATCTTCATTGCATCTTGTGGGATCTTTCCTTCTGATGCTAGGGTTCAGTAATTGCAGCACAGGGGCTTAGCTCTCCACAGCATGTGGGATCTTAGTTCCCAGACTGGGGATCGAATTTGGGTCCCCTTCATTGTGAGGCAGATTCTTAACCACTGGACCACAAAAAGAGTCCCTTGATTGGACGGTTGTCCAACTGCTCGTACTACAAAGAGCGGAACTCATATGGAATTTTCAGCTTCCTCAAAACATTTCCGTTCACTGTTTGGCATAGAGAAGCTACTCAGATATACTTTTTTTTAACTCTCTAGAGTGAGCCTCCCCTAACAGACAGCTCTGTCCTGGAGACAACCACACAGTGACTTGTACTTAGGCATGCAAGACGACAGCCATCGACAGGTCAACTACCCCTACTACGAATTCTCAACCTTGCAGCTCAGGTGGCCTCTCTCTCAGACACTCAGCTCGTCCACTGTGGCTCAGAAGCAGCCTCGGGTGATGTGGAAATGAATCAACTGTGACCATCTTCCAGTTCAACCTTATTTACAGACACTGGTATTTGAGTTTCATATGGTTTTTAGTGGCCACTTTTTAGAGAATGTTGAGAATCACAGCAGGATTGAATGGGAGGAGTAGAGAAGCTCTGTGTCTCCTCTGTCCCCATATACACACAGCTGCTCCCATCAGCAGCATCCCCCACCAGTCCCAATGGAACCATTGTTGCTGCTGTTCAGTTACTCAGTTGCGTCCGACTTTTTGTGACCCCATGGACTGCAGCATCCCAGGCTTCCCTGTCCTTCACTATCACCCAGAGCTTGCTCAAACTCACATCCATGGAGTCGGTGATGCCATCCAACCATCTCATCCTCTGTCATCCCCGTCTCTTCCCGCCTTCAATCTTTCCCAGCATCAAGGTCTTTTCCAATGAGTCAGTTCTTTGCATCAGGTGGCCAAAGGATTGGAGTTTCAGCTTCAGCATCAGCCCTTCCAATTAATATCCAGGGTTGATTTCCTTTAGAATGGACTGGTTGGATCTCCTTGCAGTCCAAGGGACCCTCAAGAGTCTTCTCCAAAACCACAGTTCAAAAGCATCAATTCTTTGGTGCTCAGCCTTCTTCACAGTCCAACTCTCACATGCATACATGACCATTGGAAAAACCATAGCTTTGACTAGACAGACTTTTGTCACCAAAGTGATGTCTCTGTTTTTTAAAACACTGTCTAGCTTTCCTCCCAAGGAGCAAGAGTCTTAATTTACTTTAACCAGTGTGTTACCGTTGATGAACTTACAATGATACATCACACAAAGCCTATAGTTTACATTAGGGTTCCTTCTTGGTGTGGTGTATCCTGTGGGTTTGGGCAAATGTATAATGACATGTATTCATCATTATAATGTCACACAAGGTATATTTCCACTACTGTAAACTTCCCCTATGAGCCACTTACTCAACCCACCACTGACAGTCATTGAACTTCCATCATTTCCACAAGTCTGCTTTTTCCAGAATGTCATAGAATTGGAATCACAGAACATGTGGCCTTTTCAGATTGACTTCTTACACTTACTCATATGCATTTAAATTTCCTCCCTCTCTTTTCATGGTTTGAGAGCTCATTTCTTTATCTCACTGAATAATATTCCACCGTCTGAAGTTCCAATTTACTTATCTCGAAGGACATCTGAATTGCTGCTGCTGCTGCTGCTAAGTCACTTCAGTCGTATCTGACTCTATGCGACCCCATAAATGGCAGCCCACCAGGCTCCCCTGTGCCTGGGATTCTCCAGGCAAGAACACTGGAGTGGGCTGCCATTTCCTTCTCCAGTGCTTGAAAGTGAAAAGTGAAAGTGAAGTCGCTCAGTCGTGTCCGGCTCTTAACGACCCCATGGATCACAGCCCACCAGGCTCCTCTGCCCATGGGATTTTCCAGGCAAGAGTACTGGAGTGGGGTGCCATTGCTTCTACGTTTTGGCAATTATAAATAAAGTTGCTATAAACATGCATTTTGTGTTTTAAGTTTTCACATCCTTTGAGTAAATACTCAGAGTATTGAGTAAAGATTATGATTGCCGATTATCTAGCAAGAGTAGCGTTTCATATATTTTCCACGCCACAAAACTGTCCTTCTTTTGATTTTTTTCAAACTATGAAAAATATTTTAAGTAAAGATTTTCTTTTACCTCTTTAGGTTGGTTTATTCCTAGCTCTTTTGTTCTTGTTGATGCAGTGGTTAATGGGGTTATTTGTTCTCTCTTTCTGATAGTTCATAGTTAGCGCATAGAGATGGAGCAGATTTCTGTATATTACTTGTGTCTCCCGCGACTTTAATGAATTTCTGGAGGAGCTCTGGTAGATGTCTGGCCACATTGTTCAAATTTTCCGTGTATAGTGACATGCCATCTACAAGCAGCGACAGTTTCACTTCTTCCTTTCCAATTTGGATTTCTTCCATTTATTTTTCTCCTCTGATTGCCATGGCCTGGACTTCCTAAGCTGTGTTGATTAGTAGTAGGGACAGTAGACATCCTTGTCTTATTCCTGATCTTGGAAATACTTTCTTTTTTTTTCACCATTGAGAATGACATTAGCTGTGGGTCTGTCATATTATACAGGCTTTATTATGTTGGGGTAGGTTCCCTCTATGCCTACTTTCTGGAAAGTTTTTATCACAAATGGGTTTTGAATTTGATCAAAAGCTTTCTCTGCATCTATTGAGATTATCATATGGTTTAGGCGTTTCAGTTAGTTAATATGCTGTATCATGGATTGCTTTGTGTAATTGAAGAGGCCCTGAATCCCTGGGATGAACCTCACTTGATCATGACGTATGATCTTTTTAATGCACTGTTGGAGTCTGTCTGTTAGTATTTTGAGCAGCATATTGTTGTTATTCAGTGACCAAGTCCTGTCTAACTCTTTGCGACCCCACGGACTGCAGCACCCCAGGCCTCCCTGTCCATCACCAACTCCCGGAGTTGACTCAAACTCATGTTCATCGAGTCGGTGATGCCATCCACCCATCTCATCCTCTGCCATCCCATTCTCCTCCTGCCTTCCATCTTTCCGAGCATCAGGGTCTTTTCCAATGAGTCAGTTCTTCGCATCAGGTGGCCACAGTATTGGAGTTTCGGCTTCAGCATCAGTCCTTGCAATGAATATTCAGGCCTAATCTCCTTTAGGAGGGACTGGTTGGATCTCCTTGCAGCCCAAGGGACTCTCAAGAGTCTTCTCCAACACCGCAGTGGATGTATGTATGTCTATAACTGAAGCACTTTGCTGAACAGTAAAAACTAACACAATTCTGTGAATCACCTGTACCACAATTAAAAAAAGAATTTGTCCATTTCTTCTAGGTTGTCCAATCTATTGGTATATGCTTGTTAATAATAGTCTGTTACGATTCTTTATGGGATTCCCAGGTGGCGCTAGTGGTCAAGAATCCACCCGCCAATGCAGGAGATGGAAGAGACTTGGGTTCGATCCCTGGTTCGGGAAGATCCCTGGAGGAGGGCTTGGCAACCCACTCCAGTATTCTTGCCTGGAGAACCCCATGGACAGAGGAGCCTGGGAGGCTATAATCCATAGGGTTGCACCAAGTCGAACACGACTGAAGCGACTTCATAACCTTCATATTTCTCTGGTGACAGTTGCAACTTCTTTCTCTTTTATGATTTTATTGATTTGGATCTTCTCCCCTTTTCGTCAATGAGACTGACTAAAGATCTATTCATTTTTTCTTATCTTTTCAAAGAACTAGCTTTTAGTTTCAAAAAAAATATTTTACAGGTCAGACAATGCAGGCAACAGGCTGAATATGGCCTTCCAATCCTTGTCTACACCCTGCTCTGTAAATGTTTCTTGCTGTATTACCTGTCTGTCTTTAAGACTCTTAAGAGTTTTGTAATGTGTTGCCATTTCATGAGTGCCTGCTGCTGCTGCTGCTGCTAAGTCGCTTCAGTCGTGTCCGACTCTGTGGGACCCCATAGATGGCAGCCCACCAGGCTCCCCCGTCCCTGGGATTCTCCAGGCAAGAACACTGGAGTGGGTTGCCATTGCCTTCTCCAATGCATGGAAGTGAAAAGTGAAAGTGAAGTCGCTCAGTCGTGTCCAACTCCTAGCGACCCCATGGGCTGCAGCTTACCAGGCTCCTCTGTCCTTGGGATTTTCCAGGCAAGAGCACTGGAGTGGGGTGCTGTTGCCTTCTCCGTCATGAGGGCCTAGTATAGTCTAAAGAATAAAACTTGGAGTAAAAAAAAAAAAAATCTGCATTCTCATCACTGATTACAACTCAAAATGACCTTGAACAGGCACAAATTTCTCCCACGACAGAGTCAAAAACCACTCCTGCACCACCATACATCAGACGTATCCACAACATAAATAGCCTGAGGGGTATTGAAGATTGAAGTTTGGGTCCCTCCCAGCGACAAATCAGTGTCTCAGTGAGGCATTAAAATCCACCACATCACAAGAACTGATGTGACTTCCCCACACGGTAGCCATGCCAGCGTATTCCAGACAAGGTGGGGCTCTCCATCTTACTCTGCGTTCCTTTTTTGCCAGCGTGTTTATGGAAATGCAGATCAGTTTAGAAAGAAGCCCTCTGAGTCCGGAGGCCTGATGCAAATTAATTAATTAATTCAGCCTACAGCGAAACAGCTATATCAAAGGGCCGCCGCGGTGCCAGAGCCGTCCATGTTTAAAACATGAGTCTCCAGTTGCATTTTATTTTTAGAGCGCCGTTTCCAAGGACTGACTCTTCTGACCTTCTCTCCCACGCTGCCTTGCAGGTTGGTGTCAGGATCTTGACATTGACGGTCTGTAGGTGAGGGAGGGGTCAGAGCCTTCTGAGTCTTTCTCAGTACGTCAAATGAAGCCCCAAAGAAGACATTTCCAGGGACTTTTGGTGATGAAAGAAAGCCAGATGCATCCCTAGTTGCTCCGACCTTTACCCTGCCATGTGGCTGCCCTTGAGTTTGCACATTCAGAGTTCCTCACTTCTCCTCCTCATCACCTTGTTCTTATGTTNCCCCCCTCACTTCAAATTTTCAAGTCCTAACCTCTGGCACCTGCAAATAGGTCCTTTGTGGGACGTGGGGTCTTTGCAGATGTGTGTGTGTGGGGGTTAAGTCGCTTCAGTCGTGTCCAACTCTTTGCGACTCTATGGAGTGTAGCCCACGAGGCTCCTCTGTCTATGGGATTCTCCAGGCAAGAATACTGGAGTGGGAGGCCATTTGCCTCCCCAGGGGATCTTCCCGATCCAGGGATGGAAGCCACGTCTCTTGTGTCTCCTGCATTGCCAGGTGGGTTCTTTACCACTAGAGCCTCCTGGAAAGCCCCTCTTTGTGAATCCAATTAAGGTAAAATCGTACTGGATTAGGGTCCGTCAATAAGGACCTCTCTGATGGCTCAGACAGTAAAGAAGCTGCCTGCAACCCAGAAGACTCAGGTTCGATCCCTCAGTCACGAAGATTCCCGGGAGGAGGAGATGAAAACCCACTGCAGAAGTCTTGCCTGGATAATCCAATGGACAGAGGAGCCTGGCGTGCCATGGTCCACGCGGTTGTAAAGAGTCAGAGACGACTGAGTGGCTGACACTTAGGTCAGTGAAGAGCATCTTCATAGGAGAAATTAGAGGGAGATCTGGATACAGAGACACAGATGGAACAAGGCCAAGGAGTGTGACAGAGATGAGACTGGAGTGATGCAAATATTGATACAAGCCAAGGGACGTCGATCNAATGGACAGAGGAGCCTGGCATGCCATGGTCCACGCGGTTGTAAAGAGTCAGAGACGACTGAGTGGCTGACACTTAGGTCAGTGAAGAGCATCTTCATAGGAGAAATTAGAGGGAGATCTGGATACAGAGACACAGATGGAACAAGGCCAAGGAGTGTGACAGAGATGAGACTGGAGTGATGCAAATATTGATACAAGCCAAGGGATGTCGATCGCTGGCAGTGACCGCCGGAAGCTGGGGGAGATACATGCTACAGGTCCTCCCTTAGAGGCTCCAGAAGGAGCCAGCCCTGCGCTCACCTTCCTGTTGAGGTCACTTGTGATGGCAGCCTCGGGACCTCCGACACTAGGGAGGATGACCCTAGTCCACACACGTCAAAGAGGTCGCTGCGCAGACAGACCCATTGTTTCAGTCCCAGACTCCCTTGGGAAAGCCTTGATTCTCTGATGCCCAGCTCTATTCAAGTTTCAGCCTCAAGTTCCTCTGCCAATACCATTTCTCACAAACAGAGGAACTATTTACATCTTTGCCAGATGAGTTATCACACGGGCCGATGGCTTCAAATAGCATCTCTCTGGGCTGATAACCAAATTC
The DNA here is from genome assembly GCA_006408615.1 of Connochaetes taurinus. Lineage (NCBI taxonomy): Eukaryota > Metazoa > Chordata > Mammalia > Artiodactyla > Bovidae > Connochaetes > Connochaetes taurinus. The sequence goes on along the minus strand of SJXO01005437.1, from coordinate 32,317 downwards.
GGAGGCCTATCCTGTGCCTCTCATCAAGGTGCAGACACATGGATCCAACAGCCTTCTAGTAGTTAATATTTATTAGCGCCAATGAGTGGTTTAAAAAATTAACTAGTTTATAGCAGACCCACGACCCCATGGACTGTGTAGCCCACCAGGCTCCTCTGTCCCTGGGATCTCCCAGGCAAGAATACTGGAGTGGGTTGCCATTTCCTTCTCCAGGGGATCTTCTCAACCCAGGAATCGAACCCTTGCCTCCTAGGGCTCCTGCATTGCCAGGCAAGTTCTTCATGCCTGAGTCCTGGGGATGTTTGCCCCCAAATCATGGAGTTTAGTGTGAACCGCTGTTAAGTAAGCAGCAGCATTGTGTAAAGGCTTCTTAACTCAACAGCTCAAGGCATCCATGGACCACCTCTGTCCCCCTTTCACTTCATGAACTTGGAAGATGGAGATATTCTTATACCTACTCCATCGTGCAAGAAGTTGTACATCTATCAGGTATCAAGAACTTGTCAGCATTATCACAGTGACCGTCATCATCGTTAGATAATATTAACAACAACCGTCTTTTTTTGACTTTGCTCCTGTTCTTCGTTGCTGTGCTTGGGTTTTCTCTAGTTGCAGCATAGGGCTTTTTGTTTCAGTGGCTCGACTTGTTTTGGAGCGTGGGCTTTAGGCGTATCGGCTCTGTAGCTGCAGCGCGTGGTCACCATGCTTTATAAATACCAGCGATGAGTTCACAAACATCCAGGTACACAGGTATTTATCGGACCATGGGCTGCCAACATGGCATAGCTCGGTACAAGCAGGCTCTCCCTCGGAACTCCACTGCGTGTCTCTTCTCAAGTAATTCTAGTTTCTGAGCATCCATAAGCAATCCACAGAGCACCATGAGGACTTGTACAAATAGGTCCTTTGTTTCAAAGAGCAGTCCATCTTTAAAGATTGTTCTAAATCCTCTGTTGGGTACGTGGCTTCAAACAGTACAAACTTAAGCATTTACAGGTAGCCTTATGTAAATAAAAAGGAAGGATTTTTATCGTGCTTTGCAGCTCTTGGCCATCTGTTTTTCAGTCACTTAGTCATGTCCGACTCTTTGCAACCTCACGGACTGCACATGCCAGGCTTCCCTGTCCGTCACCAACTCCCAGAGTTTACTCAAACTCATGTTCATCACGCCAGTGATGCCATCCAACCATCTCATTCTCTGTCGTCCCATCTTCTTCTGTCCTCAGTCTTTCCCAGCATCAGGGTCTTTTCTGGTGAGTCAGCTCTTTGCATCAGCTGGACAATGTATTGGAGCTTCAGCTTCAGCATCAGTCCTTCTAATGAATTTTCTGGGTTGATTTCTTTGGGATTGTCTTGACCACCCAGTAAACAGTAAACGCCCAGGCTGCACTAATGAGCTCTGAAGGGAAGTTTTTTCCTTCTTATCAAAAGCACTGACTCTGTCTGTAGCAGTAAGTAATTTCCACAGCTTGAAAACTCTTACTCGACTTTGTTTTAAAGGAAGATCAGGTCTGAACACAATCAACTGGAAACCAAGGGTTTGGGAGTCTCTAGGGGACATAATCCATCATTAATGATGAAAACTGGCAGGGCGTTTTTGGAAATCTGTCGGGTCATGGAACCAAATGCACGAAGCAGACAGATCTATCTCCAGCAATTACATTTCCTTGTTGGTGGACATCCTCAGTATAAATGGTGATGCTCATCTCTTTCATCCTGTATGCAGTAGGTAATTATCTCTTCATAGAAATTAATCATCATAAATATCACCTTAACAAGAAATCAACAGGCAGTTTGTAATACCCTTAATCAGGTTGCAAAATCTTGAGGGAATCGCATCATGAAAAAAATCATAATATTATTGTCTAGACAAGGGCCATTCAGCCGGACTGTCTGTGAGGATAGAGAAGTTCTCCATCTCTGTGATCCACGGGTGCCCTGGAGGGCTTGAACAGTGGCAGGTACCTCCAAGGAACCGAATTGTAAGCTTTAATTGTACCTAATCCTGATTTTAGCTTAAATTGTCCCATGTAGCTAGTACTGTTGTATTGGGCACAGGGATCTATTTACCGGATGATGTCAACCTGAATAATAATGTGAAAGTTAGACTGTTTAAAACTAAACATAGGAACACAGGTGTCGTTTTTGTATATGTCAAGATATCCAAGGTCAGAGATGGTTTCATTATGAGCCAGAGTTGGACTGGCACGTAATGTGTGTATGCACAATTGTGTCTTGATTCTTTGCAACTCCATGCACTGTAGGCCGTCAGGTTCCTCTGTCCATGGGATTCTCCAGGAAGGATATTGGAGTGGGTTGCCCTCTCTTCCTCCAGAGGATCTTCCTGACCCAGGGATCGAACCCACATCTCCTGCATCTCCTGCATTAGCAGGCTGAGCTGCCTGGGAAGCCCCGAATTGGCACGTCGGCCCACGTAAATCACACAGTGACCTCTGTGAGTGACCTCACAGAGTGACCACTAGGAGGTCCAGGACCTCCTTGATGATGAACTCCAAGAAGAAGCCTTCCTGAGTCTCCTGAAGCCGTCTGTGAAAACTTGTATTGTTTCAGAACCATGTCAAGAAGACTTGGGTTTCATTTCTCACTGATACCCAACTGTTTGCTAGTTTTCAAGCGTTCAACTCTCTGCGAGGTTAAGGAAGGCCCCCACCCCTGCCAATGTCCACATCGTAATCCTTGGAGCCTCCGGATGTGTTCCATCACAGGGCTGTTGGAGATGGAACTCTGTCCTCACCCAGAATCACATCTTGAAGTTCTAAACCCCAGGATCTCAGAATATGACTGTGTTTTGATGCAAGCATCTTTGAAGAGGGGATTGAAGGTGAGATGAGGTCTCTAGGGTGGGCCCTGATCCCATAGGACAGGGGTCCTTATAAGAAGAGATCAGGTCACAAACACACACACAGGGACAGCCACGTGGAGACACAGGGAGCAGACGGCCGTTGACACACCCAGGAGCAAGGCATTAATCTTGGTCTTCCAGCCTCCAGGACTGTGAGACCACCCATTTCTATCCTTCAAGCCATTCCACACAAAATACTTTGGAGTGGCAGCTCTGCCAAGCTGATTCAATGGTGAAATGACAGAGGGGTGGATTTGTAGATGGCAGTGAGGCACAGACCTCAGGATGCAGAGATTACCCCGCCTTGACTGAGTGAGCTCACAGCCCGGTGAGACCTGCTCCCGGCTGTGTTCAGAGAAATGCTGCAGGTGGGGGGAAAGGCAGGGAGATTTGAAGCATGATACACAGTAGCTCAGCTGTGCTGCTTTGGACAAGGAGAAAGTGGGTTATGAGCCAAGGAATCTGGGGGAGGTGACTCCAGATTCTTAAAACAATTGTCCGTTGATAGTAAGTGATGGAAAGGGGACCGCGGCTCTACACAAGGACATGCATTTTGCCAGCACCTTTACAGAGCTTGAAAACCAATTTATCTCCAGAACCTGCAGGTAAGAGGCCCGTCTGACTACCACCTTGATTTCATCCATGGGGGACCCAGGGCAGAGAACTCGGTTGAACCAGCAAGCAGTGTGTACAGAACTGTGAAATAAGCAACTAGATTATAAGAGAGGGAAACAACGTAGCTGTCCATTGGAATAAATGCCATTTACAGCAACGTGCGTGGACCTAGGAGATGATCATATTAAGTAATGTAAGTCAGGCAGACAAAGGCAAATATCATATGATATCACTCATCTGTCTAATCTAAAATATGACATAAATGAATATATCTGTGAAACAGAAACAGACTCACAAACGTGGAGAAGAGACTTGTGGTTTCTAAGGTGGAGGAGATGTGGGGGAGGGATGGACTGGAAATTTGGGGTTAGCAGGTGCAAACTGTTGAATAAATGCCATTTACAGCAACGTGCGTGGACCTAGGAGATGATCATATTAAGTAATGTAAGTCAGGCAGACAAAGGCAAATATCATATGATATCACTCATCTGTCTAATCTAAAATATGACATAAATGAATATATCTGTGAAACAGAAACAGACTCACAAACGTGGAGAAGAGACTTGTGGTTTCTAAGGTGGAGGAGATGTGGGGGAGGGATGGACTGGAAATTTGGGGTTAGCAGGTGTGAACTGTGATATATAGGATGTATAAACAACAAAGTCCTGCTGTATAGCCTGGGGAAATATATTCAATATCCTGCAATAAACCATAATGGAAAAGGATACAAAAAAACTATATATATATATAATATATGTGTGTGTATATATATGTGTGTGTGTGTATATATGATTTTTCCAGTAGTCGTGTATGGATGTGAGAGTTGGACCATAAAGCTGAATGCCAAAGAATTGATGCTTTTTTGAACCGCAGTGTTAGAGAAGACTCTTGAGAGTCCCTTGCACTGCAAGGAGATCCAATCAGTCCATCCCAAAGGAGATCAGTCCTGGGTCTTCATTGGAAGGACTGATGCTGAAGCTGAAACTCCAATCCTTTGGCCACCTGATGCGAAGAGCTGACTCATTTGAGTAGACTCTGATGCTGGGAAAGATGGGGGACAGGAGGAGAAGGGGACGACAGAGGATGAGATGGTTGGATGGCATCACCGACTCAATGGACATGAGTTTGAGCAAGCTCTGGGAGCTGGTGATGTACAGGGAACCCTGGCGTGCTGCAGTCCATGGGGTCACAAAGAGTTGGACATGAATGAGTGGCTGAACTGAAGCAGAAATTAATATGAAATTGCAAATCAATGATACTTCAATACAATTTTAAAATAGGAATGGGGCTTGCTGCAAGCTGCTAAGTTTGTAGTTATTTCTTAAAACATTGACAGAAAATAGACATATACATATATAATCTTTATCATTCATTAATTATCATACCCGGTACCCACAGTTTATGAAGCCCTGAAACTAATTAGTAGACCAGCTCCTGAATATTTTGCGGCCAAAATCAGGGATGTTTCCTTCTCATCCTCTGTCCTTGCTGTTGCCGTCACAAAGTCATGTCTGACTCTGTGACCCCATGGACTGCAGCACACCAATCTCTTCTGCCCTTCACTATGTCCCGGAGTTTGCCCAAAGTCATGCCCATCAAGTCGGTGATGCCATCCAGCCATCTCATCCTCTGTAGTCCCCTTCTCCTCGCGCCTACAATGTTTCCCAGCATCAGAGTCTTTTTCAGCGAGACGGGTCTTCCCAGCAGGTGGCCAAAGTATTGTAGCTTCAGCTTCAGCATCAGTCCTTCCAGTGAATATGCAGGGCTGATTTTCTTTAGGATGGACTGGTTCGATCTCTTTGCAGTCCGCGGGACTCTCAAGAGTTTTCTTATGCTTTAAGCAGGTATAAAGGTGAGCAAAGGCCAGTATACAGAGCAATTGTGAAGGCACTTAGGATGCTTTTGCGCAGTGCTAAGCACCTCTTCAGGGTAAAATACTCGTTGCTTCAAGGGACTGGCTTGAAATGCCCTGCGGTGACTACAGGGAGAATTTCCAAAACCTGATTTACCCACACAGCCTGTGTGGTCATATGTGTTGTAAATTTCCTCAGCTCTTAAAGGTCTGAGCCTCCAGTGGCAGTGTCCTTTGTTCTTGGGGTTGTTACTCTGTCTTTATACTTCTTACAGCAAATTAGCTGCAACTTGGGCAGAGACTTATCCCTTTAACATACCATATATATTTGAGTCTAATTGTATTAATGCAAAGAAACAGAGGAAAACAACAGAATGGGAAAGACTAGAGATCTCTTCAAGAAAATAAGAGATACCAAGGGAACATTTCATGCAAAGATGGGCTTGATAAAGGACAGAAATGGTCTGGACCTAACAGAAGCAGGAGATATTAAGAAGCGGTGGCAAGAATACACAGAAGAACTGTACAAAAAAGAACTTCACGACCCAGATAATCATGATGATGTGATCACTAATCTAGAGCCAGACATCTTGGAATGTGAAGTCAAGTGGGCCTTAGAAAGCATCACTATGAACAAAGCTAGTGGAGGTGATGGAATTTCAGTTGAGCTCTTTCAAATCCTCAAAGATGATGCTGTGAAAGTGCTGCACTCAATATGCCAGCAAATTTGGAAAACTCAGCAGTGGCCACAGGACTGGAAAAGGTCAGTTTTCATTCCAATTCCAAAGAAAGGCAATGCAAAAGAATGCTCAAACTACCGCACTATTGTACTCATCTCACA
>SJXO01005437.1:0-26088 GCA_006408615.1 Connochaetes taurinus | reverse complement strand
AAATGAAGATCATGGCATCCAGTCCCATCACTTCATGGGAAATAGATGGGGAAACAGTAGAAACAGTGTCAGACTTTATTTTTTGGGGCTCCAAAATCACTGCAGATGGTGACTGCAGCCATGAAATTAAGAGACGCTTACTCCTTGGAAGAAAAGTTATGACCAACCTAGATAGTATATTCAAAAGCAGAGACATTACTCTGCTGACTAAGGTCATCTAGTCAAGGCTATGGTTTTTCCAGTGGTCATGTATGGATGTGAGAGTTGGACTGTGAAGAAGGCTGAGCGCCGAAGAATTGATGCTTTTGAACTGTGGTGTTGGAGAAGACTCTTGAGAGTCCCTTGGACTGCAAGGAGATCCAACCAGTCCATTCTGAAGGAGATCAGCCCTGGGATTTCTTTGGAGGGAATGATGCTAAAGCTGAAGCTCCAGTACTTTGGCCACCTCATGCGAAGAGCTAAGTCATTGGAACAGACCCTGATGTTGGGAGGGATTGGGGGCAGGAGGAGAAGGGGACGACCGAGGATGAGATGGCTGGATGGCATCACGGACTCGATGGACATGAGTCTGAGTGAACTCCGGGAGTTGGGATGGACAGGGAGGCCTGGCGTGCTATGGTCCATGGGGTCACAAAGAGTCGGACACGACTGAGCTGAACTGAACTGAACTGAATTGTATTTTTCTGCCCTTGTTATCTGAGGAATTGTTTATCTCTAAAGAAACATGTTAAACCTTTGGTTGGTTATGAAACCACTGGATACCCAACACAATAATTGTGTGTGCGTGTGTGTGTATTAGTCACCAAATCATGTCCGATTCTTTGTGACTCCATGGACTGTAGCCCACCAGGCTACTCTGTCGATGGGATTCTCCTGGCAAGAAGACTGGAGTGGGTTGCCGTTTCCTCCTCCAGGGGATCTTCCTGACCCAGGGATGGACCCCACATCTCCTGCATTGAATGAAAGTGATTTCACGTATCAGCACAACACCTAAAAAAAAAAGTCATGTAGGTCCAGTGTTTCGATGCTTGATCTTGTTTTGAATTTCAGAGGAGTTAGACTTCCATGAACGTGATATGAGTGTTGTGTACATACTTGCCGTATTCTTTCACGGCAAGCAGCCACAGTTTTGTCAACATTTCCACGAAATCAGCTCTGTGCGTACACCATCATTGACGAATATGGGTGCTGTGTATACTCTGTGCGTGAACAAAAGGGTAAAAAGGAATGTAAGAAAACCATCACTGCTCATGGATCTTTCTCATAGACCATGACATAAATTCACCTTTGTGAAAAGTCATGAAAAGCAACTAAACTGTAAAACAGCACTTGTTGTTGTTGTGGTTTTGTTTCATCACTGAGGCGTGTTTGGCTCTTTGTGACCCCACGGACCGTAATCCTCCAGGCTCCTCTGTCCTTGGGATTTCCCAGGCCAGAATACTGGAGTGGGTTGCCATATCCTTCCCCAGTGGAACCTTCCCAATGCAGGGATCAAACCCACATCTCCTGCACTGGCAGGCAGAGTCTTTACCACCCAGCCACCAGAGAGCCCATAAAACCCCATATAGCAAATACCTAATGGACGTGGTAGCCATACAGGTGGAGTTGTCTGTAGAAGGGAACAGAGGCATGATGGGAAAATCTTTCTAAAACAGCTCAAAGTCAAGTTTTGTATTGAGATGGATTTTTTTTCCTCTAACTCCCCATCAGAAATAGAAGCAACACTATTTCCAGGGAAAATATGTTGGAGCCTGGGATGGGGGCGGAACTCAAGAAAAATTAATATTCTGCAGGCAAGGCAGTGGGGATTCAGAGGCCGGAATTATACGTGGAGCAGGATTGGGGTGGTGGTGTTGGGGATTCCCTGGAAATAAAGAATGAGGAAGTGAAGGAGGTCTTCTAGGTAATCAGTGATTCCATGGAAATGCACATTTTGGAAGAGCTTCTTGGTGTGTTTGTGGAAGGTACGGTGGGCTATGCCAGGCAGGACTGAATCAGAACCATTTAGGAGTCTATTGTGGTATAGTCTAAGAAATCAGAGGAGACAGCCAAAGGGATAGAAGAAACAGTAGGGATGGGAAGAAGGAAACTCAGATGTGGACGATGCCCTCTTTCAAGTTATCTGCAGAGAGAAGGCAAAATTCAGAGATGTTGAAAAACTCTGACCAATAAAAAAAAATTACACAGGAAGAAGGTGTGTGTGTTTGTGTATGTGGAGAGAGAAAGATCGAGGGGGTGTATAATTCTTGGTAGTCAAATTAACCATGATTGCTGGGCTTATTTGGATTCCATGCATGTAAATCCAATTTTCTGTAGCAAAATTCTACAGCTCAAATGAACAGTGCAATTACTGAAAGGAAAAAAAAAATCGTATTTTATAGAATTTTCTGTCATATGCTTCATGGTCAAAAGGTCCACTCCCAAGAGGCGAAGTAAGAAAATATATACACATGTATATAGAAAGCTGAGCGCCTAAGAATTGATGCTTTTGAACTGTGGTGTTGGAGAAGACTCTTGAGAGTCCCTTGGACTGCAAGGAGATCCAACCAGTCCATTCTAAAGGAGATCAGTCCTGAATATTCATTGGAAGGACTGATACTGAAGCTGAAACTCCAATCCTTCGGCCACCTGACGCGAAGAGCTGACTCATTGGAAAAGACCCTGATGCTCGGAAAGATTGAGGGCAGGAGGAGAAGGGGACGACAGAGGATGAGATGGTTGGATGGCATCACTGACTCGATGGACATGGGTTTGGGTGGACTCCCGGAGTTGGTGATGGACAGGGAGGACTGGTGTGCTGTGGTTCATGGGGTCACAAAGAGTCAGATACGACTGAGCGAATGAACTGAACTGAACTGAACTGAACTGATAATATATAAACACACATGAATAATGTGTATATATATTTTATTTCATGTCTCATGATTGGATCTTTTGACCATATAAGGTGTAGAGAGAGCTATATATTATTTAAAATATTAATCTATTTCTTAAATATTTGTTAAACATAAATATTTTTATTTAAAAAGATTAAATATTACAATATTTAGCATGAATAAATATAATTGTTAATATGTTAAATAATAAACAACATATTTATTTAAAATATATTAAAAATCAGGTCAGCACACCTGCAACAGAGTGATTCTTAAAGAAACGGAAGTCAGAATGATGTTAATGGGGAATGTGCCAATTGCAACAGCATTCTTCCACCACCTTCTGAAGATCTCTGTTTTTAGGAAGGTATTTCCACAGTCCTGAGAGCATTTGAATTCAAATTTGTGGAAACCAACGTCAGAGTAAGACTGTACCTGTCACTTCCTGTTCAGCCTGCTAATTTCCACCTCTGTCTCCCCCACAAAATCACTTTTCACTGACTGATTTTCTTAAACCACCCTTAGAGATTTTAAACTGAAAAATAAAGGCACCGACAAAATACCATATTTCCTGCTTTACATATTGAGCATGTGAAGTGCATTCGTTTTGCAGCCTGAGAAAAATCAAGGAAGTCACACACCATCGGTGTCAGGCAGGTTTCCCAGAGAAGGAGTGCTCCGGTGCGCCTGTGAACAGTTTATTCCAAGACCATAACAGCGAGTGTTCAGCTCTGCTTGTCATAGCAGTTAGAGCATGGTTTAACCTGAGACCCTGCAGAGCAGCGGACATTTATGCCTCACCATAAACTTCTCTCATAAGCCTTGCAGGTGTGTACCATGCAGCTGTTAGTACATCAAGTCACTGACTGCTGGAAAAAAAAAAAAAATCAGATGGAGCAACATCCCCAGTTTCTACTTGCAGTGTTCCACTTGCGTTATCTCAGAGGCTGCCTTCGGTAAGCTTTTTACAGTAGAAACTTTCCTGAGATAAAATCCACAAGTCATGCAATTCACCAATGCAAAGTATACAGTCTCATGGCTTCTAGAATATTTTCAGAGTTGTAACCACTGGCGCCGTCAAAAAAAATTTTTTTTTTTAATTTATTTGTCTTTGATTGTGCTGGGTCTTCATTGCTGCTCACAGGTTTCTTCATTTGCGGGGAGCTGGGAGCTACTGTCTAGTTGAAATGCACAGGCTTCTCGTTGTGGTGGCCTCTCTTGTTTCAGAGCACAGGCTCTAGATATGCGTGCTTTGGTAGTTGCTACATGTTGGCTCAATAGTTGTGGCTCACGGGTTTATTTGCCCTGCAGCATGTGGGAATCTTCCCAGACCCGAGAGGGAACCTGTGTCCTCCACGTTGGCAGGTGGATTCTGAACCACTGAACCCACCACAAACTCTTGCCATCAATTAGCGTTTTTTTTAACCTCCTTTTGTCCCTCTCCTAGTCTTCCCCATGCACCCCGACCCTCGGCAACTACTAATCAGTTCCTTACGTCTACATGTATTTGCCTGTTCTAAACATTTCACGTACGTGTCGTCATACAATACTGTCCTTTTACGGCTGAGTTCCTTCACCTAGAATGATGTTTTCAAAGTCCATCCCTGTCCATAGCATATGCCAGTGCTTCAGTGCTTTTTAAAGATTAATTTCTCTGGCCGTGTGTGTTCTCAGTTGCAGCCCTTGGGAGGTCTTCCTTGCTGCAAGCGATATCTTTGGTTGCTGAGCACGGACTTCTTTCTAGCTGTGGCGTGGGGACTCCAGAGAACAAGCCCTCGGTAACTGGCACACTTGGACATAGTTGCTTCATGACACGTGTGATCTTAGCTCCCCAACCAGGGATCGAACCCACGTCTCCTGCACTGGAAGTTTTGTTAACAGGACCACCAGGGAAGTCCCACTCTTTAGCCCCTTTTTATGGGCAAATAATATTCCATTGCACATATGCACCATGCTGTTTATCCATTCATCAGCCAATGGACATCTACCTATACATCTCTGACAACGTATTTGTTTGGTAGAAGTTTCTCCCTGGTGCTGTGAATCTGCTATGCCTGGCTTTCCTGCCGTGGTGTCCCCTTCAGTCTCAGGAAAACCCAGAGAAGGCAGATGATACAAAAGCCACGGAGATTTCCGAGTCAGTTGTCTATTTATGAATTCTTACCACGGGTCCATGAGACCTTGCTCAAGGAAGGCAACTTCACAGCCATAGTGGGAAGAGGGCTCTCTGCATATGGGCGGTTAGAACCAGCTACCAAGAATAGAACTTGGAGAGTGTTGCATGCAGGAGTCAGACTGGGTGACGTAAAACAGGACAGAAGGAGAAAGTTAATAAAATATACTGCATCTGCTTCATAGATATTTATGAGTGTAGAGGTGAACAAAGAAAAACATAAAACATCGGTTAGATTTGGGGAAGACTGTGGCTATATTTTGCACTTCTTTTTTTTTATAATAATAGTAATTTATTGTTATAGAAATATATATTGATATATAACATAAGAGTAATTTATTGATATGAAAACACAGCCAGGGCCTTCAAAATATTTATGTAATATTTGAAAGTCTCCTTTTTTTTAAATTAGAAAAGTGTTTTTTCAAATAATTTTTATTGGGATATAGTTGATTTACAATGGTGTGTTATTTTCTGCAGTACATGTTTGTTTTTTTTTTTAATTGAAGTGAAGTGTTGTGTTCATTTCTGTTATACAGCAAAATGGTTCAGTTATTCATATACATACATTCTTCTTCAGCTTGTTTCCCATTGTGGTTTATCACAGGATATTGAGAATAGTTCTTTGTGTTACACAGTAAGGCTTCATTGTTAATCCTACACACGATCGTTTGCATTGGCTAATCCCACCATACTTGTATTCTGATTTCAAAAAACTAAAAGTTAAGTCTGTTTTTTGTGAAAAATTTTTATTGGAGTTTAGTTGGTGTTACAACCCCATCAAATATTCAGCACAAGACCTAAATAGACATTTCTCTAAAGAAGACATACAGATGGCCAGGAGGCACATGAAAAGTTAAGTCTTCAGGTTCGAGGGTAGAGGAATTATTGATGATTATGGGAAAACTGTGCTTAGAAAAGTAACTAATTAATGATTATCAAAATGGTATTATAACCCTAAAGGGGATTTTTCTGCAGAAATCTTAGGATGGCCTGCCAATTGCCCAAATAGCTTCCATGTACTTATTTTCTCTTTAAAATCTCATCATCCACCCAAATGTACCCACTGAAGATCACACATTTATTCTACATCAAATGAATCACTGTTTGCTTGTGTTCAATTTCACTCCCTTCACTTCATGAATATCCCACTTCTTAGCAATGTCTAGGAAATTGCTTGACACTTTTATCACGGGGAATATAAGTACCTACATTCACACAAATGTAATTCTACAAAAACGCATGATGGATCACTTAATTCAACTATTTTAAAATAATGGACCCAACTCATGAATGCAAGTGTTATTTATCAGTGTTTGCTGTCATTACCCCACTATTTTTGGGAGTTTCTTTGCTATAAGTCGTTTTCAAAAGACAACATATGGGGTACCCAAAGCAATCAGTTTAATTGCTTTAAAGGTGCAAATTCCAGTTAAAAGACAAACAAGGGCTATAGGTATAATGTATGCTGTCACTTCAGTCGTGTCCGACTCTGTGCAACCCCATGGACGGCAGCCCACCAGACTCCCGCGTCCCTGGGATCCTCCAGGAGAGTACATTGGAGTGGGTTGCCATTTCCTTCTCCAATGCATGCAAGTGAAAAGTGAAAGTGAAGTCGCTCAGTTGCGTCCGACTCTTAGCGACCCCATGGACTGCAGCCTACCAGCCTCCTCCGTCCATGGGATTTTCCAGGCAAGAGTACTGGAGTGGGGTGCCATTGCCTTCTCCAGGTATAATGTATAGCATGGTAAATATAATTAACACTGTTGTGTGTTGTATATGAAATTTGATAAGGGAGTGAATCCGAAGAGCTTTCATCACAAAGGAAAAGAATTTCTATTTGTCTAACTTTCCATCTATATACGATGAGTGATGTTCACTAAACTTACAATAATCATTTCGTGATGTGTGTGAATCAAACCATTATGCCACACACCTTAAACTTACACAAACATATCTCAGTACAACTGGAAGGAGACTCCACATGGATGCATTAATATACAATACTTGGTTTTCTCTTTCTGACTTGCTTCATGCTGCATGACAGACTGTGGGGATTCCCTGGTAGCTCAGCTGGTAAAGAATCTGCCTGCAATGCAGGAGACCCCGGTTCGATTCCAGGGTTAGGAAAATGCCCTGGAGAAGGGATAGACTACCCACTCCAGTATTCATGGGCTTCCCTGGTGGCTCAGATAGTAAAGAATCCACCTGCAGTGTGGGAGACCTTGGTTCAATCTGTGGGTTGGGAAGATCCCCTGGAGGAGGACATGGCCACCCACTGCAGGATTTCTGCCTGGAGAATCCTCATGGACAGAGGAGCCTGGCGGGGCCACAGTCCACAGGATCGCAGAGTCAGACATGACTGAGCGATTAAGCACATATCACAGACTCTAGATCCAACCATTTCAGTTCAGTTCAGTCACTCAGTTGTGTCTGACTCTTTGTGACCCCATGGACCGCAGCACACCAGGCCTCCCTGTCCATCACCAACTCCTGGAGCTTGCTCAAACACATGTCCATTGAGTCTGTGAGGCCATCCAGCCATCTCATCCTCTGTCGTCCCCTTCTTTTCCTGCCTTCAATCTTTCCAAGCATCAGGGTCTTTTCCAATGAGTCAGCTCTTCACATCACGTGGCCAAAGCATTGGAGCTTCAGCTTCAACATCAGTCCTTCCAATGACTATTCAGGACTGATTTCCTTTAGGACTGACTGGTTGGATCACCTTGCAGCCCAAGGGAGTCTCAAGAGTCTCCTCCAATACCACAGTTCAAAAGCATCAATTCTTTGGCTCTCAGCTTTCTTTATAGTCCAACTCTCACCTCCGTACCTGACTACTGGAAGAACCATAGCTTTCACTAGATGATCCTTTGTCAGCAAAGTAATCAAAAGCTGTTTTGATTTCCGACCACGTTCACAGGCGTTACCTCGGAATAAATGTGCCTGTTTCCCAGACTGAAAGCCGCATCAGAGGCAAAAAATAAAAGAAAAAAGAAAAATCATTGAGACAGAAACATAATGAGTCGCTACCTCTGCAAACAATTGCAGTTGCATTGAAATATATGGGCCATATGGTGGAACCAGAGTACAGAGTGCAGAGAGCAGCTGCTACAGAAAGTCCTCGTTAACTTTTCCTTACACTTTGGTCCGTGAGTGTCAGAGCTGCCGTCCATCCCCTCCCCCACATTTTTGTTTTGAAAAACTTTGAAAATACAGAAAAGTTGTAACGATGATACAATGATCTCCTGTATACCCTTCCTTGTGACTAATATTTATCATTTTCCCACGTTTGCTTTCTACCATTCTTGCTTACACACACTCTTATATATCCATATATAATGTACATATAAACATCTGTAACTTATGTATGTACATTATATATCTTTATAACAATATTCTATATAATTTATATATGACTTAATATATATAACATATTATATATAACATATTACATTATATATTATATTGTATATGTGGCTTACTCTCTCAGTCGTGTCCGACTCTTTGCAACCCCATGGACTATAGCCCGCCAGGCTCCTCTGTCCATGAGATTCTCCAGGCAAGAATACTGGAGTGGGTTGCCATTTCCTCCTCCAGGGGATTTTCCCGACCCAGGGATTGAACCTAGGTCTCCTGCATTGCAGACAGATTCTTTACTGACTGAGCCACCAGAGGAAGCCCGTAATAAATGTGTGTATATATATATGGATTCTTCTGAATCATTTACAAGCAATGACATTTTACTGATAAATAGTTTTGGTGGGACTTCCCAGTGGTAAGGAACTCAACTGCCAGTACAAGAGACACAGGAGACATGGGTTTGATCCCTGGGCTGGGAAGATCCCTTGGAGAAGGAACCCACTCCAGTATTCTTACTTGGAGAATCCCATGGACAGAGGAGCCTGGAGGGCTGCAGTCCATGGGGTTGCAAAGAGTCAGACATGACTGAGTGACTGAGCGCAAACACCCACAAGCTCTGTTGTGCATCTCCTAAGAACAAAGACTGTCTCCTAAGTAATTGCAATACCATGATCGCATCTACAACGTTTAAAATGGAGACAATAATATCTAAAATTAAAATTTTCCAGGTATCACAAAATATCATATATATGGTACATATCATATATATCTAAATAATATATATTTATGTATCTCCATATATATATATATATATAAAAGAGAGCATTCAGTTAATAGTTATGCTTGGCGCTTGGCACTTGGCTGTTACTGGTATGCAGTGGTCCCACTCTGGGAGATATATCCAAAGAAAACTATAATTCAAAAAGAGTATGCACCCGTATGTTCATAGCCGTGTTACTCACAGTAGCCGATACGAGTATACAACCTATGTATTCGTCAACAGACAAATGGATAAAGAAGATGTGGTACCTATACACAATGGGATATTACTCAGCTGTAAAAAAAGAAAAAGAGTTAAATAATGCCAATTGCAGCAATGTGGATGGGCTACATTGAATGACAATTAGATGACAGTTAGAAATCTAGTTGATGACAATTAGAAATTGTCATCCTAAGCATAGGAAGTCAAACACAGAAAGAGAAATATCATATCACTTCTATGTGGAATCTAAAATACAACATAGATGAGCTTACATGAAGAACAAAAACAGACCCATAGTTAGAGAACAGGCTTGTGGTTGACAAGCAGGACATGGGTGGAAGAGGGATAGAGGGGGGTTTTGGATTAGCAGAGGCTAACCTCTGGTGTTCAGAGGTTAAGCGGGGCGGGGGGCGGGGGACGACCTTCCACTGCAGAGGGGATGGGTTCGGTCTCTGATTACAAACAAAGATCCTGTCGTTTGTTAACCAACAAGGACCTACTGTAGAGCACACGGAACTATAGTCAGTTCTCTGGGATAAACCATAATGGGAAAGAATGTGAAAAAAGTGTGTGTGTACTTTCAGTTCAGTTCAGTTCAGTCGCTTAGTCATGTCCGACTCTTTGCAACCCCATGAATTGCAGCACGCCAGGTCTCCCTGCCCATCACCAACTCCCGGAGTTCACTCAAACTCATGTCCATCAAGTTGGTGATGCCATCCAACCATCTCATCCTCTGTCATCCCCTTCTCTTCCTGTCCTCAATCTTTCCCATCATCAGGGTCTTTTCCACTCTTTGCATGACGTGGCCAAAGTACTGGAGTTTCAGCTTCAACATCAGTCCTTCCAATGAACACCCAGGACTGATCCCTTTAGAATGGACTGGTTGGATCTCCTTGCAGTTCAAGGCACTGTCAAGAGTCCTCTCCAACATCACAGTTCAAAAGCATCAATTCTTCAAAGCTCAGCTTTCTTCACAATCCAACTTTCACATCCATACATGACTGCCGGAAAAACCATAGCCTTGACTAGAAGGACCTTTGTTGACAAAGTAATGTCTCTGCTTCTCAATATGCCATCTAGGTTGGTGAGGTCGCACAGAGTCGGACACGACTGATGTGACTTAGGAGGAGGAGAAGAACTTTCATTCCAAGGAGTAAGCATGTTTTAATTTCATGGCTGCAATCACCATCTGCAGTGATATATATATTCATATGTAATATATATATATATATAAATGAATCCCTTTGCTGTATAGTAGACGTTAACACAGTATTGTACCTCAACTACTGTTTAATAAAACAAATTATTTTAAAAAAACGACAACATCAGAAAACTTAATGTTAGGTAAAGTTTAGACTTTAAGTCTTTTGGGCTGATAATCTATTTTGGAGCTTTATTAGTAAGACCAATAGGGTAAATCCAAGTAATGTTGCCAGCATAACATCTTTAGCTCTCTCTTTCCTTCTTTGGGAAAAAAAAATTAAAAGACGGGCTTCCCATTGTCCATAAATGCATGCTAAAATGGAGAAATTCCTACAAGTTAAAAGTTATGACAATTTGTGTGGTGTGATAGCTTCTTCCTAAATACTTACCACCCTGCCTTTATTTTCACAGCCAGTTTTTGACTCAGATTATCAGGCATTCATTTAAGTCACATATCGAAACTTCCCCTGGAAGGTAGATAGCACTGTCTGAGCTATTAAAGAGACTGGGAAAGAGACAATATATTCTTTCTAAAGGTCATTTCTAGTGTTACAGCCTTCAGCCTGTCATAATTTTAAGCCTTCCTTTCCTCGATGATTTTCTCCCAGGAAAAAGGTGAAATAGTTGAACACAATGGTCTCAGCAGTCCTTGTTCAATCATTTCTTTTCTTCAGGCACCAGTGCCCGTGACGTGTTTGGTGTTTTTTCCTGTATTATTTGATTTTCTGACGGCACTCGGGCAAGGGGGTTTTGCATTTCTAATTGAAGGTCACTTGCATTCGGGAATGCAATAGCCAAGGCAGGTTTCAGCATCCTCCTATTCTCAAGAACACTATTTTTCAAGTCAGGAGATTGGTGTTAGCCTTTGGTCTCTAAGCCCTTGGTCTTCATCTTACATCAGTTACAGCAAATTGATGAAGGATGGAATGACCTTCCTAGCATGGAATCTTTTCCTGAGGCAGAAGCCCGTTGTTTTGCTCATGGGGAAAATACATTCTTCTCCTTTCTAGAAGCCTTGTGATTCCCACAATTCGTTTCCATGTTGGAGTTGTTTCCACTTATTTCTTTCTTTTCTTTTCTGCTTTTTATTTTGCTTTCTTGCCGTGACCCGCGGCACACAGGGTCTTTGTCCCTAATCAGAGATCAAACCCATCCCCTCTGCAGTGGAAGCCCCCCGCCCCAGGGAAGTCCCTTCATATATTCAGGCTGCCATTTTTTCTTCAGGTACATCTAAGCTAAGGCTTTCGTCAACTAATACAAAGCCCTCTTTGCTCTATAATATCAGTGCAACTTTTTTCATTTGTGAGTTCTCAAATTTAGCTGTTAAAGAATGGCTCTTTCTCTGCTAATGCCATCATTAAGGAATAATTTTGCACAAAAGTAAAATTTTCTGTGGGCTGAAACCTACCCTTAGAAGATCTTAAGGAGACTTTCAGGGGTGTAACTGTGGTAATTCCTCCCAATAGTGTCTTCATCTGAAGCCCAGTTCCTTTATGCTGACAATCCACATTCCTGTCCCGTGGCAGACTTAAACCTCTGATTGTATCTCAACACAGATCTTGGCTCCAACCATACTGGTCAAGAAAAACTTCCATATTCTTTGAGTTACCTCCTGCCCCGTGTATTCTATCAGTGGCCCCAAACCCTCATATTCTATTTCTCGCGATTTGGGTAAATGGTTTCTATATTGATGCCTCTCCATCAGGTTGTTGAAAGCCAGCTAAGATAGAAATATCACCCCATCTGGTGCAACTGACCATCTCTTGTGCTTCGCTTCCCTGCATATGTGTGTGTGTGCGTGAGTGTGCACACTGTATAGCATGCATCTATTTGCACAACCTCACACACGCATGTTCCCCTCCACCTGGAAGCCACATGACATCATGCAAGTTACAAAGCTTCTCGAATCAAGCAAGTCAGACTCTGAATCATAACTCAGTCAATATGGCCGTGTGGCGCCTTCATTTTCTCACCTCTAAAAAGTGCATCACTACACCAGCATTCTGAGATTGCTGTAGATGTGAATGAAACATATGTAAAATTAAAAAAAAAATTTAATGATTGTGTACAAAACATTGTCCCCATTCTTCTTCCCCAACAGAATAAGCCACACTCACCTTTATATTTTGCACATTGGTGGGATGTTGGAAGGGACTCGATAATTACATGTTCCCACATCCATTGACTTTTTAAAAAATTGATTAAACATCAACCCAGTAATTTATGCCTCCTCAGTTTTCAGATTGTGGGAAAAGAAGTGTCAATCTGTCATTTCCTTTATCAATTGTAAGACCTGGGTTCTTAAGGAACATGTTAGAAATTTCCTTTAAAAAGCCCTTAAATCAGTAAAAGCCAAGTAATGTATCCTGTCTCTTCTCCCGCACCCAGATGTCAGATTGCTGGGAAATTCTGAGGATGTCTGAGACAATGCTGGCTTTAACCTCTTCCTGGGATTAATCGCCCCCCTGCCCCTTTTGCCCTCAAGCTTCATTGTTCTTTTAAGTTAAAAGCTAGTCAAGGGAGGAGAAAAGAATCTGGTTCCAGTTCATGGAAGCCCTGGGTGGGTAGCGAGGCTGCGAGATTCTCAAGAGTGTGTGCAAATAAATTAATTTGCCTTGCTGTTGTAGAAACGGTCTGGGAAGCTTGCTTTTTCACCAGCTGGGGAGAGGCAGTTAATTTCAGCTCATTGAATTGAGTATTGGATCTTGCTAAGTGATGAAACACAGCCCAGCCAACTAGCTTTCCGAACACATAATTCTCAAACAGAAACGGCAGGTAATTGCATTGCCGTCGATGGGGGTGTCAGACCAGAGCTGCCAGAGATCAGATATCTGCTTAATTTTTCTCAAAGTGGAAACCGAATGAGTGATGAATTCCCCACATATCCATCCTGGCATTCGGGGTCCCGCCGTCCATATTAAGGACACTTGTTAATATCACACTTGTCTATGGAATTATATTTGCTTCCATCCTTTACTGTGAAATTACGGAGGGCATCTTACCTTGTTGTTTGCACAGAATGCATCAGAAAATTAGCCTAATACTATTTTTATGGGAGGCTCAGAAATTTCTTGTGTGTGGATTGCAGTCCAATTCCAGTTTTCACCCTTAATAACAATAGATTCTCAATTAGTCGCTCTCTTTAAGTCTTAGTATCCACAGTGCATGTCCTTGTAAAATGTATGTACTTAAAATTAAAAAAAAAATCAACATTTTAATGCAACAAAGCCAATGAAAGAGTGTGCCAGTACAGTTTAAAATCCTGAAGGACAGCCGTGGAAATCCACGGAAAATGTCTTCTTTTAACCCTAGTGATTTCATTAAAAGTCCATGTGACTTTTGTCTATATTGACTTTTGTATATATTGTCTACATCATCTCTGAGAGTTGGACACGACTACTTAGCAACTGAACAACAACAACAGTCGCCAATCTTGTTTTCTTTAATTGTTAAAAATACGTATTTTTTAGCTGTTGCACACTTAGTTGCTCTTAGTTGCTGCATGTAGGATCTAGTTCCTTGCGCAGGGATTGAACCCCTTTCCTCTGCATTGGGAACATGGAGTTTTAGCCACTGGACTACCGGGGAAGTCCCTTATTATCATTATTTTTATTCGAATAAGACTTACTCAAGGGTACTTGCAAAAATAGATATACCTGCAAATGTATAGGCACTTAATTAATAACATCTAGATCAGTTCAGTTCAGTTCAGTTCAGTCGCTCAGTCGTGTCCAACTCTTTGGGACCCCATGAATCGCAGCACGTCAGGCCTCCCTGTCCATCACCAACTCCCAGAGTTCACTCAGACTCACGTCCATTGAATCAGTGATGCCATCCAGCCATCTCATCCTCAGTCGTCCCCTTCTCCTCCTGACCCCAATCCCTCCCAGCATCAGAGTCTTTTCCAATGAGTCAACTCTTTGCATGAGGTGGCCAAAGTACTGGAGTTTCAGCTTTAGCATCAGTCCTTCCAATGAACACCCAGGACTGATCTCCTTTAGAATGGACTGGTTGGATCTCCTTGCAGTCCAAGGGACTCTTAAGAGTCTTCTCCAACACCACAGATCGAAAGCATCAATTCTTCGGCACTCAGCCTTCTTCACAGTCCAACTCTCACATCCATACATGACTACTGGAAAAAACATAGCCTTGACTAGACGGACTTTTGTTGACAAAGTAACCTCTCTGCTTTTGAATATGCTATCTAGGTTGGTCATAACTTTTCTTCCAAGGAGTAAGCATCTTTTAATTTCATGGCTGCAGTCACCACCTGCAGTGATTTTAGAGCCCCAAAAAAATAAAGTCTGACACTGTTTCTACTGTTTCCCCGTCTATCTCCCATGGAGTGATGGGATTTAGATCAGTGGTAATCAAACTGTGGCCTGCAATTGTTTTTATAAATAAAGTTTTATCGGAACACAGGCACGGTCATTTCTTTACATATCACATATGGCAGCTTTCACACCATGCTGCCCCTGTTGATTAATTCTAACAGAAACCATACCTCTTATAAGGCCTAAAATGCTGACTTCCAAGGTCATTCCAAAGAAGGCATGCCAAACCCAGATCTAGAAAACAGACAGGTTTTTATCGTCAAGATGTTTTTCACCTGATGGAAATATTGTGGAACGCTGAGCCTTTCAGACAAGGAAAATAGCATAAAGCTAAGTTAAATTATTATGATTGCTACTCACAACAAATCTCTTGCAATTATGAGACCAAAATGCCACAGTGTAGATGTAGTTTAGAACCTAAGTAATTGGACAGACAGAAAGAGGAGACTCAACAAAATAGCAGATAAAAACCAACCTCGGTGCTCATTTATCTCGTCCAACCTGGTATCATTTTTGCTGCATCAGAATGAATGACATTTGACCATGACCTGAGGCTTAATGCTGCTGCTGCTGCTGCTGCTGCTAAGTCGCTTCAGTCGTGTCTGACTCCTAGCAACCCCATGGACTGCAGCCCACCAGGCTCCTCCGTCCATGGGATTCACCAGGCAAGAGTACTGGAGTGGGGTGCCATTGCCTTCTCTGGAGGCTTAATGCTAGAGCAGGGAAACCAAGAAGTCAGCATTTTAGATGGTAAACATATCTCTGATGGATGATTGTCCTTAAGACTTGCCTTCTGGATGTTTAGACTCATAGGTTCTGGATCCAAATAAAATATATTTATAGGTATTTTTTTGTTTTGCTTCGTTTTTTTGTTGTTGTTTTTTTCTCTTTTTGGTGGGGTGTTGATTGAAGTACAGTTGCTGTGTAGTATTATATGAGTTCCAAGTGTACAACGTAGTGATTCACGATTTTACAAATTATAGTCCATTCATGTTGCTGCTGCTGCTGCTGCTGCTGCTGCTAAGTCGCTTCAGTTGTGTCCAACTCTGTGCGACCCCATAGACGGCAGCCCGCCAGGCTCCCCCGTCCCTGGGATTCTCCAGGCAAGAACACTGCAGTGGGTTGCCATTTCCTTCTCCAATGCATGAAAGTGAAAAGTGAAAGGGAAGTTGCTCAGTTGTGTCCGACTCTTCGTGACCCCATGGACTGCAGCCCACCAGGCTCCTCCGTCCATGGGACTTTCCAGGCAAGAGTACTGGAGTGGGGTGCCATTGTCTTCTCCGATAGTCCATTCATAGTTATTATAAAATATGGGCTATGTTCCCCATCTTGGATGGTATATCCTTGTAGCTTATTTCATACCTAATAGTTTATGCTTTTGACCCTCCTCCCTGTATCTGGCCCCTCCCATCTCCCCTCTCCCCACTGGGAACCACTAACTTGTGCTGTATATCTGTGAGTATGCTTTCTGTCATTGTTGCTGAGCCCTTCCACGGCTCATCAGTTTACTGTATTTTTTAGATTCCCCATATAAGGGATATCATACAGTGTGTCTTTGTCTGACTACCTTCACTTAGCACATTGCCTTCCAAGTCCATCCGTGTTGCGGCAAATGGCACTATTTCATTCTTTTTATGGCTGAGCCACATTCCATGGTATATATTCCCTACATTTTCTTTATTCCTCCACTCATGGGCCCTTAGGTTGTTTCCATGTCCTGGGTATTGTAAATAGTGCTGCTCTGAACATTGGGGTGAGCGTATCTTTTCTAATTAGTTGATTGTTGTGGTTCAGTTACTCAGTTGTGTCCGACTCTTTGTGACCCCATGGACTGCAGCACGCCTGGCTTCCCTGTCCTTCACTACTACTGGAGTTTTGCTCAAATTCATGTCCGTTATGGAGTAACTTTTTTCATTTATTTCCACATATATGCAAGAGAGGATTTGCCGACTAAGTTCCGTCTAGTCAAGGCTATGGTTTTTCCTGTAGTCATGTGTGGATGTGAGAGTTGGACTGTGAAGAAGGCTGAGTGCTGAAGAATTGATGCTTTTGAACTGCGGTGTTGGAGAAGACTCTTGAGAGTCCCTTGGACTGCAAGGAGATCCAACCAGTCCATTCTGAAGGAGATCAGCCCTGGGATTTCTTTGGAAGGAATGATGCTAAAGCTGAAGCTCCAGTACTTTGGCCACCTCATGCGAAGGGTTGACTCACTGGAAAAGACTCCGATGCTGGGAGGGATTGGGGGCAGGAGGAGAAGGGGACGACTGAGGATGAGATGGCTGGATGGCATCACGGACTCGATGGACGTGAGTCTGAGTGAACTCCGGGAGTTGGTGATGGACAGGGAGGCCTGGCGTGCTGCAATTCATGGGGTCCCAAAGAGTCGGACCCGACCGAGCGACTGAACTGAACTGAACAGTAGCTTTGTTTTCTAGATTTTTAAAGGAATCTCCCTACTGTTTTCCATAGTGACTAGACCAACTTACATTGCTACCAACCGTGTGGGAGGGTTCCCTTTCCTCCACGTTCTCACCAGCATTCCTTCTTGCTGTTGTTTTTGATGAGAACCATTCTTGACAGGTGGGAGGTGACATCTCACTGTGCTTTGGTTTGCATTTCCCGGATGTTTAGCCATGTTGAGCGTCTTTTCACGTGCCTCCTGGCCATCCGTATGTCCGCTTTGCGAAAAATGTCACTGTTACTTTTAGTTTTCTTACAAAATATGAAATGTTTCTAAACTGTTATCATAGAGAACACAGAGATGTCCACAATCTAGTGTCCCGGAAGCCTTTTTGTCATTTTGTCTGACTTTGAATTTCCATCATGCTGTATTTGTTAATCAGTGGGTATTTTTGTCTGCCATGGGGTTCTCTCTCCCACATCTCCTGCTCTGTTGTACATTGTAGGGAGGTTGGGATATTTTCCGGAGTCCATTCCTCCAGGCTTCTTCCTACAGGAGATAGGCGACAGGGGGAATCCACAGTATTTTCTAAGCCTTCTCCTGCCCCTTCCGTGGCTGTGTCCTCCACTGGGATCACCAGCACCCCTCCTTACCTTTGACCCTCCAGCCTCAGGGTGCTCACAGCTTTCTCTTGTTAGTGGTTCCTGAGTTTCCTCCCCATCCTTCCTGTGTTACAAATCCCCTCTATTCAATTCGTCTGTGATACACACTGCTCCCCCTTGACTCCTGACTGACTTGCCACCATACTCTAGGGACAGTCATTTCACCCTAATACCAAAACCTGACAAAGATGCCACAAAAAAAGAAAACTACAGGCCAATATCACTGATGAACAAAGATGCAAAAATCCTCAACAAAATTCTAGCAATCAGAATCCAACAACACATTAAAAAGATCATACACCATGACCAAGTGGGCTTTATCCCAGGGATGCAAGGATTCTTCAATATCCGCAAATCAATCAATGTAATTCACCACATTAACAAATTGAAAAATAAAAGCCATATGATTATCTCAATAGATGCAGAGAAGGCCTTTGACAAAATTGAACATCCATTTATGATAAAAACTCTTCAGAAAGCAGGAATAGAAGGAACATATCTCAACATAATAAAAGCTATATATGACAAACCCACAGCAAACATTATCCTCAATGGTGAAAAATTGAAAGCATTTCCCCTAAAGTCAGGAACAAGACAAGGGTGCCCACTCTCACCACTACTATTCAACATAGTTCTGGAAGTTTTGGCCACAGCAATCAGAGCAGAAAAAGGAATAAAAGGAATCCAAATTGGAAAAGAAGAAGTAAAACTCTCACTGTTTGCAGATGACATGATCCTCTACATAGAAAATCCTAAAGACTCCACCAGAAAATTACTAGAGCTAATCAATGAATATAGTAAAGTTGCAGGATATAAAATCAACACTCAGAAATCCCTTGCATTCCTTTACATTTGGAAGCTTTTCCTGGTTATGTGGAAAGCTGAGCACCGAATTGATGCTTTTGAACGGTGGTGTTGGAGAAGGCTCTTGAGAGTCCCTTGAACTGCAAGGAGATCCAACCAGTCCATCCTAAAGGAGATCAGTCCTGAATATTCATTGGAAGGACTGATGCTGAAGCTGAAACTCCAATCCTTTGGCCACCTGATGCAGAGAACTAACTGACTCATTGGAAAAGACCCTGATGCTGGGAAAGATGGAAGGCAGGAGGAGAAGGGGGTGACAGAGAATGAGATGGTTGGATGGCATCACCGACTCAATGGACGTGAGTTTGAGTGAACTCCCGGAGATGGTGATAGACAGGGAGGTCTGGCGTGCTGCAGTTCATGGGGTCGCAAAGAGCAACTGAACAACTGAACTGATATGGGTTTATTTCCAGATATATGTGCAAGAGAGGGCTGAGTCATATGGTAACTCTATTTTCTAGCTTTGTTTTTTTTTTAAGGAACTTCCCTATTGTTTTCCATAGTGAAAAGCATCTTGAGGACATAATCAGTGTCTGGCCATCTTTGACTATCCCATTGTGTCTACCACACAGCTTGGCACACAGTAGACATGCCATAGTTATTTGCTGTATTCTGTTGAGACGCCGGCACTGTTTCATCCATACCATCTATCACCATTAGCCTGGCTCCATCACTCACCTAGTGGGTGGCTGAGACATGGGACATAGCCCAGGATACACTCCACGTGCGGATGGTAGCCTGCTGCAGAAGGGCCACCCAGCTCAGTATGGTGTGGCTTTGTGGTGTTCACTTTCCTCCCCGTCTCCAACTTCAGGACAGGAAGATAAAGAAGCGTGAAGAATGAAACTCACATCTAATTGGCTGATGCAAAACCCAACTACAAGCCCCATCACCATAAAGAGAAATTCTTCCATTATTTATTAGCTACTTTCCTAATTTTAAACTCTGTTAAGGCAGACACCTTATAACTTCAAGCAGAAGAGTGAACAAGGGTTTCTGCTTCTCTTTCTAGTAAAGGACCTGAAGACATTTTTTTTTTTAATTTTCATAAAAAGATGTATTTCATGTACCAGTTACTAATTGAGCTTTGCTTTATGATTCAATCAGAGGCTTTCCTTTTGGGGGGTTCATTTAGCCTGTTCATGAAAACGTGCATGCTCAGTCATGTCCAACTCTTTGTGACCCCACGGACTCTAGGCCGACAGGCTCCTCTGTCCATGGGATTCTTCAAGAACAGTGGAGTGGGTTGCCATTTTCTCTTCCACTTAACCTATTTGTATTAAAAAAAATTTTTTTTTGTGGTCTTATCCTCACCAAAAAAAAAGAGAAGAGAAATGCCCAGTCATGGTTGTTGAATACTTTGAAGGTATAACTTATTCACCATACTATAGGAATTTGCCTAAAGTATTTATATCGTCTACAAAAATCTGAAGCTTATTTAATACGGGGACCATCATGCTGACAGATTTCTTAGGGGGTGGCTTGCATCCAGGAGTTGCTGTTTACAAATAGACACCCTGTTTCTAAGTATGACCTGCCATCCCTGTCAGAATGAATCATACTTCTAGACTGTTCTTCCTCTGGTACAGGCTAAGCCGTTATAATTTACCATTGCTGAGATGCACAGTTATTTGAGAAGATAACAGCTTTTTGGAGGAACAGAAGTGCAAACAGCATTGAGAGGCAGCTTTTCACAGAGTTTTACAACTCCCTATATCTCACACAGACGGTGTCCCTAGAGGAGACTTTTATGTGAAAAATAAAGATGTAGGAAACATACTTCATACAGCCATATTGATTTTCTTTGTGACTGCATCTGTGGGTCTACAGTGATTATAGTAGAAACCGCTGAAATATACATGTCTATTACAGACCACCCTTAGTCGCCAGGACAACATGATGTCGTAGAATCCCTAAGCATGACACTGTACTTCTTGAGGAATGCAAGTGATGAATCATAGTATGCTTTGCATTCTTTCTTCTAGCAAAAAAAAATTCTTACATAAATAGGAAAAAAAAGTGCTAGTTGCTCAGTCATTTCTGACTCTCCAACCCCATGCACTGTGGCCCACCAGGCTCCCCTGTCCGTGGGATTCTCCAGGCAAGAAGACTGGAGTGGGTCCCCATGCCCTCCTGCAGGGGATCTTCCCAACCCAGGGATCGAACCCGCGTCTCTTACGTCCCCTGCACTGGCAGGCAGGTTCTTTTACCACCGGCACCACCTGGGAAGCCCAGTCATCTCCCTTTAGTTAATCCATATTCTAAGTGTAGTGAACAGATAACTGACATAATTTGTCATCAGTACGCCTTCAGTCCTTTCAACCCCCCTCAGTTCTGACCGGCCAGGTTTCCAGCACTTTACTGGTGTTGTGAGTGCCCGCCATATTGGATACTGCGGGTCTAGTGAGCTTGCACCTGTGGATTAGGTCTCTGCCTTTTAAATGTGGTGTGTGTGTGTGTGAGTGTGTGTGTGTGTGTGTGTGTGTAGTCCCTAAGTCCTGTCCTACTCTTTTGGGACCCCAGGGACTATAGCCTTCCAGGCTTCTCTGTCCATTAAATTATTCCTAGCCAGAATACTGCACTGGGGTGCCAGTTCCTTCTCCAGGGTATCTTCCTGACCTAGGGGTTGAACCTGTGGTCTCCTGCATTGCACGCAGACTTTTCACCACCAAGACACCTAGGAAGCCCAAGACCCTGGTTTTATATTCCCTGTAAAACACCTACTTGGGTCTTGGTCTTAAAAACCTAAGTTCAAAAAAAAAACAAAAACCTAAGTTCAAGAGATCGTAGGTCTAAAATTCTAATACTTAATACCCATCCTTCCATACTATTTGAAAATGAACAAGAAAAAAAAAATTCCTGAGATTTCCTAAGGAAAGTCTAACAAGTTGTAAAAGCTTACAAACCTAATCACTTATCTTAGGCACGAGCAAATCCATTTGCTGAGTAAGATAATGCCTCCATCTTCTGAGCATTCAGCAGCATCTGACAGTACGTTGGTAAGCTGTAGGCTTTATGGTTGGAGAAAAACAAACTCAGAGGATTAAAATAAATATAATAGTTGGAGACCAAGTTAATTTAAAAGTTCCCCATGGGAAGGACATAAAAGTAAAACGTTTAGTTCTTAATCTTCAGCACAGAATACAAAGAATCGTACATGCGTGGGAGGGAAAGAAATCATTTCTAAAGTTGAAAAAAAAATTCATGTGTCTGGCTATGGCATTCAGGTCCCAATGCTAGTCAGCCGTCAGAACCCATTGTCTCCAACCCTACATGGTAATTTCTTAAAACCACCATTTTCCATGCTCTTAACTCAACCAAGCTGGGTTTTTTTGTTGTTGTTGTTGTTGTTATTGATGTGTGTTTCATTTAATACCCTCACACAGAGATATATTTATCCTAACACCTATTTGCTTTCACTACAATCAAAAAAATGAAGGAATAATCCACATCAATGACCTCCTTCTGAAGACTTAGTTTTTGTTTTTTCATTAAAAAAATTTTTTTTTTAATATGGACCATTTTTACAGTCTTTATTGAATTTCTTGCAATGTGCCTTCTGTTATCTATTTTGATTTTTTGGCCTCAAGGCATGTAGAATCTTATCTGCCCATCCAGGGACCCAAGCCACATCCCCTGCCGTTGAAGGCCAAATCTTAATCATTGGACCACCAGAGAGGTTCCTGAAAGTTTTTTTTTTAAGTCAACCAAAAATATCTTTGGGACTTCCGTGGTGGCTCAGCTGCTAAAGAATCCACCTGAAATGCGGGAGACCTGGGTTCGATCCCTGGGTTGGGAAGATCCCCCTGGAGAAGGGAAAGGCTACCCACTCCAGTATTCTGGCCTGGAGAATTCCAGGGACTGTATAGTCCATGGGGTCGCAAAGAGTCAGACACGACTGAGTGACTTTCACTTTCTCAACACCTTTGAGCTAATAGAAACATGAGTTTATTTACTTATTTTTCCCTTTTTCCAAACACATATAAATGCTAATCTTGAGATCAGATTTTGCCCTCAAGGATAAAAAAGGTCTGAGTGTCCAAAGCCTGCTTGTTTTCACGCATGCCCTGGTCTGTGCAGGGAAGCCTGAGCTGTCTTTACTCTAAGGCAAGAATGATCTGTCTCTTGCCTGGAGCGTGGCTCTAATTTTAGGAGACTGCTATAAGGCTGTCAGCGTCTGCACACCCCTGCTTCCTCTTCATGTGGCTGATGGCAGGCGCCAAGTAGTCCCTGGCATGAAAGAAGCTGCAGATCTCAGGCACGTCAGTGCTGGTGAATGCTCGCTACCAGATTTGGAATGTAGTAGTAATGGTTCTCTGCCGTGTGAACTGCATTTCTGCGTGTCCCAGTTATATGCCAAGATACCCAGAACCTCACAGTGAGTGCAGGTATACACTAGGTCAGCTGTCCCCAACCTTTCTGGTGCCCAGGGACTGATTTGGTGAAAGACAGTTTTTCCACAGAACAGGCGTGGTGAGGGGTGGGGGTTGGTTTCCGGGTGATTGAAGCACATTGCATTTATTGTGCATGGCTTCCTTAATAGCTCAGTTGGTAAAGAATCCGACTTCAGTGCAGGGGACTCTGGTTCGATTCATGGGTCTGGAAGATCCACTGGAGAAGGGATAGGTTACCCACTCCAGGATTCTTGGGCTTCCCTTGTGGCTCAGCTGGTAAAGAGTCCGGCTGCAACCCAGGAGACCTGGGCTCGATCCCTGAGTTGGGAAGATCCCTTGGAGAAGGGAATGGCTACCCACTGCAGTATTCTGGTCTGGAGAATTCCATGGACTGTATAGTCCCTGGGGTCCCAAAGAATTGGACAAACTGAGCTTATCTTTCAGTAAACTCACTTTCACTTATTTTTAATCTGGGCTTCCCAGGTGGCACTACTGGTAAAGAAGCCGCCTACCAATGCGGGACACATAAGAGACATGGGTTCAATCCATGCCTGGGTCAGGAAGACTCCCCTGGAGGAGGGCATGGACATCCACTCCAGCATTCTTGCCTGGAGAACCTCCTGGACAGAGGAGGTGGGCTACAGTCCATGGAGTTGTAAAGAGTTGGACACAACTGAAGCAGCTTAGTATGCAAGTATCCTTATTTCTTGGAGATGGGGTCCCAAAGAATCGGACAAACTAAGCGACATTCACTTTCACTTTCACTTATTTTTAATCTGGGCTTCCCAGGTGGCACTACTGGTAAAGAAGCCGCCTACCAATGCAGGACACATAAGAGACATGGGTTCAATTCATGCCTGGGTCAGGAAGACTCCCCTGGAGGAGGGCATGGACATCCACTCCAGTATTCTTGCCTGGAGAACCTCCTGGACAGAGGAGGTGGGCTACAGTCCATGGAGTTGTAAACAGTTGGACACAACTGAAGCAGCTTAGTATGCGAGTATCCTTATTTCTTGGAGGAAATGACAACCCACTCCAGTATTCTTGGGCTTCCCTTGTGGCTCAGCTGGTAAAGAGTCTGCCTGCAACATAGGAGACCTGGGTTCAATCCCTGAGTTGGGAAGATCCCCTGGAGAACAGAATGGCTACCCACTCCAGTGTTCTGGCCTGGAGAATTCCATGGACTGTATAGTCCCTGGGGTCCCAAAGAATCGGACAAACTAAGCGACATTCACTTTCACTTTCACTTATTTTTAATCTGGGCTTCCCAGGTGGCGCTACTGCTAAAGAACCCGCCTACCAGTGCAGGAGAGGTAAGAGACACGGGTTGGATCTCTGGCTTGGGAAGATGCCCTGGAGAAGGGCATGGCAACCCACTCCAGTGTCTTTGCCTGGAGAATCCCCATGGACAGAGGAGTCCTGGGGGCGGGGGCTACAGTCCCTGGGGTCACAAAGAGACAGACACGACTGAAGTGACTCGGCATGCATGCTTACCTTCAGTGCGTGCTGAACTGATACTTCAGGACCTGCCATCATCAATGCCACATCTTGTCTCCAGATTTCTTTCAACACGATCGTCTTTCTATTTGCTCATTCCCCTCTGTCCATCTGGACAGCCAATTTTCCTAGAACAATTTCTCCTTTCTTTCTTTTTTTTAAAGTATTTATTTATTTCTGGCTGTGCTGGGCCTTCGTGGCTCCACGTGGGCTTTCTCTAGCTGTGATGAGCAAGGCCTCCCCTTCGTTGTGGTGTGCAGGCGTCTAGAGATGGTGGCTTTTCCTGTGGACGAGCACAGGTTCTAGGGTAAGCGGGCTTCAGTGGTTGCCACACCTGGACTTCATTACTCTACCGCATGTGGAATCTCCCCAGGCTGGAGATTGAACCCACCTCTCCAGAATCGGCGGGCACAGTCTCATCCCCTGTCCCACCAGGGAAGTCCTCTCCTTTCTTTCTTATTTCTGCTTTTACTCTGTGCTTCCCACCTGTTCTACCCATAACGAGCACTCCATCCCTGGTTTACACCTTTACTTTAAAATACCTTACACAGCCTATTACTTTTGGTAATGAGATGGTTGGATGGCACCATCGACTCAGTGGACATGAGTCTGAGCAAACTCCGGGACATAGTGAAGGGCAGGGAAGCCGGGTGTGATTGCAGTCCATGGGGTCGCAAAGAGTCGGACATGACTGAGCGACTGAACAGCAACAATTACTTTTGGTATTTTCTTTAATGTGCTGGCATTGCTCAGCTCACAGCCCTGAATCATTGCAGCCATCACATCTCTTTTTCTGACCCCCAGGAGTCCCGTTTCTAAAGACCCACCCACATGCTCGAGGAAAATTTCCCCATCCTGAGAAACTGTTAGCTTAATCACCTCTCCAGAGTCCCTTTTCTTATGTAAGGTGATGGATTTTCAGATTCTGGGGAAAAGCTCATGCCCATTTTGGGAGCGAGCGTTATTCAGACTCTCACTGAACAAATAATATAAAGCTAGAAATGCTCGTCTTCACTCACTTTTCCTGGTTCTGTGGAGTGAATGTTTGTATCTCCCTCCCCGAGATTCCTATGTTGAAGTCTTAATCACCAATCAATAGTATTTAGAGCTGGGACATTTGGGTTTTAATTAGGTTTAAATGAGGTCATGAAGGCGGGGTCCCCGGGATGGGATTAGTGTCCTTATGAGAAGAGGAAGACACCAGAGTGGTTTCTCTTTCTTCCTCATCAGGACACAGTGAGTTCACAGCTGTGCAAACCAAGAAGAGAGAGTCACCAGGAACTAAACCTGCCCATGCCATGATCTTGAACTTGCATTCTCCAAATAAGAGGATAAGCATCTGTGG